>ML805406.1:61991-89530 GCA_009831015.1 Picea engelmannii | reverse complement strand
AAAATAAATTATTACACATAACATAAAAAAATATTTTATAAAAAACTAAATGTAAACTCTATTACATCCTCATTGTATACATAGTCCAACAAGAAGTTAAAAGATACTTAAAAAAAAGAGTCAATAAGTAATCATATCATCGAAACCAAATATTACACTTTTCACCCATGTGATGTATTTAAATGTGTTCGTGTATCATCCACCATGTAGAAATCTCACCTACATTATCTTGAATTGCCGGAGTTTCACATAGGTTGAAATAGAGGATATCATGGTGTGGGTCCGAACGAGGAAATGGGCATCTAAGAAGCACGGAGTCCATCGAGATGATGATGTTCCCTGAATAATTTAATAATATCGTTTTATTGTACTCATACTTTTGATGGGGCCTACTCACCTCTTATGTTGGGTTTGGGTTGATATAGTGATATCAAGGATCCATATCAAACTTATATATATATAATATGGTATTTTGTAAATATTTATTTTTTGAGAAAAATAGATTATTAAATTTAATTAAATTAAATATAATGAAGAGAATTATATTTAAAAATTTAATTTTTTTTTATTGAAAATAATGATATAATTTTTGTTTTCCAACATTTTATAAGATTATAACATTAACTTTCACAATCTATTTTATATCTACAAATAATTTCATAACATTTCATGGATCATAGCTAAATCTTTAACCTATGATTTCTAAGGAGGAAACACATGTTCTTAACCATTAGGCCTACTTAGGTTGTATATATTTAATTCAAATCTAAAAACAACATCCAATTTTTTATTTATCAAGGTTTAAATTTAATGTTTTTTATTTTCTTTCTAACTTATAATAAAGTTATACCAACTTTGATGTGTGAACTAACGTGGATATTCCATTAGAATAATTTGTCACGACAAATCTTACAATATTATGCAATCTCTTATCATGTAGTCTTTTTATTTAGATTTCAAATATAATAGCAGTAGCTTAGCACACAAAACATTGAAATAAATTGAAAATGAAATGAAGTAAGCTAAGAAATAACTTATCATCCACACAATGAACAAAATATATACCCTGGAAAAACCTAATACAGGAAAAACCAAACTAAAGGTGAGACCTATGCCTTGTTCTTTTCTTCTTAGTTATGAAATGCAAATATAAAGAAAGTGCACTCACTATGGAGTTGTCATGGACATCATGGCTTGAATGGTTTCTATAGGACCTTCCACTTCTTCTATTATGCTTCAATATCTCACTCTTAGATGCTCCACTTAGCTATGGAACAATAAACAATATAATAAGAATGGAACCCATTCCTATTCTAGTGGTACATAATTTAATATGGCCTAATAGTTGTCTAGAATTAGGGCTAGGGATTTTTTCCATGCCTCAACTCTCGATTACCTAGGTTAAGGTTTTTGAACCTCTAGAATATCCTTGAACTCCACTCGTGACTAGATCCACATGTGTGAGTAATGGATGTTGACATGGCATCTTCTTGGTATCATGGTGGTCAATAGGATACATCAACTTGCGAAGGCACAACTTCTGCATATGAACTTTGATTGAGGTGATCTTTGTGTTGTTGGAATGCTCTCAATTTGTAGAACAACATCGAGAGATTATAAATTTGTTCACATAGTTTTGATCCAAAAAATAACAATTTAAAACCCCATTAATCTCACCATGAATTATTTGATCATCAAAATATACACCTTATTATTCCTTGTCGAAGGCCTGGGACTATAACAATCGATTTTTGCGTTGACTGCGATTTTGTTTTTGCATTGAACAAAAAATTGTCGTCTTTTTCTATAGTTTAACTTTGGAACATGAAATTCAATTTTATTTCCTAGCTTGTGATTTGATACAGGTGGATATCTGTGGCCACCCACCTATTCCACTGGCTTAAAGAACAATTTTCCATTTTGGAAGTTTGTTAAATTTTTTAGGGTCCCAAACTTTCGGGGCCATTTTGAGGCCCTAAACAACATTTTTTTGTACTTTTGGGGGGCCACAGGTAGAAAAAGGCATTCCCTGAACCTTGGAAGAAGTTGTACTCCTCGACTAGACCTTTTGGATGAGGTATCAAACACCCCAAATGGAGATCGTATCCAAACGTTACGCCCTCGGGAGGTTGATGTATCAACTACCTCCATCGAGGCCCACAAACCTTTTGGTGTTTTATCTAACGTGGTCATGGTTTTGGATGTTTAGGGTTTTCTCATTTATTTTTTATGTTAAAAAGGAATTTGGAGCCTCATTGTAAACATATTCTTAGTTGTCACATCTCTTCTCAGAGATAAGTTGTTACCATTCTAGCGAGTTCATTCACTATGTATTTTTACAGTTTGTTGGCACAGGGGAAGACCCAAGGTTCAGCTCCAAGAGTGCACCAACAAGCCCTAACTATTGGCCCTTTCGACAACACCTGTGAAACACATGTAGTCTCACCCGAAGCAGTTATGGGGGGATTGCAGGAAAGAGATGTCTACAACCAAGGGGAATATCAAGTGGATCTAACACAAGGGAAACAAAACATTCATATATCACTTATCATCGTAGATCTACTTTTCACATCTACTTATCAAATCTAACATAGCAATGCAATCACAATATATCAATGACAAAGACAAAATATCAATCACACATAACACAAAAAATATGTGGTTCACCCTCTCTCTAGGGCTACGTGCACAGAACTGTGCTTTATAATATATTAAGATGAAGCATATAGTTCTTGTCTGTGCTCTTAGCTAGCAGATCTCTTCTCTTCTCCTCTTTTTCTCTCCCCTCCCCATGCACCCAGCTATAGGGTTGATCTTTGCACCAGCTGAAGATCTTACAATACCAGAAGGCTCTCACACTCAGTGCTTCTTTCTCTCACAATATCTCATAGAACAATACCACTAAATCAACAACAATATCATACCAACCCAAAGTACAAAACCACCAAAACTAGGCCCTCATGACCTTTATTTATACATCACAATCACTTCACCGACATCCTTAGGCCGAAACCTAGGTGTCAAAACCCTAGGTGTCTAAAGCCCTAGGTCAACTTGACTCGCGTTTTTCAGACTTCACCAGCCTGTCTTTCCTTTCTTCTCGTACGGTGATCCAAATCATCCATTGGTGGTTTTTTCCACTTGTTGAGTTGTCCATGATCCTTGTTTCTTGCTTATCTTTCATTCTTAATCTCCTCATCCAACGACTTGCTTTCTCGAACTTCACTCCATCTTTTCTGCTCTTTTTCTCACTTCGACCCAATAACAGTGACAGCGTTTTGCATGAAGTTTGTATTTTGCCTTTTCTTCCTTGATCTTCACTTGCTTCCATAACCAAGGGCCAACAGGCCCCCAACACTCACCTGTGACTCGTCCCGAGGCACTTCAGATCTGATCTTCTTGTTTTACTTCTACTCCAGACTGCACAGTGCAGCCTCTGCTTTCTGCTCCGTGCCTTCTTTTCCTCCTTGTGCAGACTGTCTTTTCTGTGTCTAGTACCCAATTTCAACTGCACCTGGTACCTAGACCCTTTTCTTCATGCTTCTACTGAGAGCTGCGAGGTACAACTTCAGTCGAATCCCATTCAATAATCCTTCCTTCCATTCTCCATTCAACGTTTTTAATTGCGCAACTCCTCCCTATGTAACATAAGCGATCTTGCATGGCCTATCCAATGCGTTCTGAACTTCCCAGGGTGTTTGATGAACTTACTGTCATATATTAGGACTAGATCACCTTGTCTAAATGCCTTCTTCCTGATGTGTCTGTCATGGTAGGCCTTCTCTCTTTCCTTCTATACCTGTTGATGGAATCCTACAATAAATCTGTCTTCCTCCAATTCAACCAACTGTGAAAGCCTCTCTCGAACAACGCCAGGGTCATCCATATCTGTAAAGGCATCAATTCTTAGGCTTGGTACCAAATATTCCATTGGGACAATGACTTCAAGACCATATACCAACTTGAAGGGGGTCTGCATTGTTAGTTTCTTGCAAGTGGTCCTGTAAGCCCATAATATTGCCAGTACTCTTAAATCCCAATCATCCATATTCACACTGAAAATATTCATGAGCATTGTCTCCAAGATCTTATTGAATGCTTCAACTGTCCCATTTGCTTGTGGATGGTACGGTGTGCTCTTCTGATCGTGGACTGCAAATTCTTCAGTCAAGGCTTCAACTATATTATTGATTAAATGTGTGCCTTGATCACTCATAAGGATCTTTGGGAATCCAAACCTGGTTATGATGTCATCAAATATGAAGCACGCAGATGTGGTTGCACTACAGTCCTTAACTTCTCTTGCTTCAACCCATCTAATCAAGTACTTTGTCGCAGTAATTATGTACCTTGCTCCTGTACATTTTCCTAGTGGGTTTATAGGTCCAACAAAGTCAATGGCCCATTTCTCAAATGCTTGTAGGGTCAGTTGTGGTGCCAATGGAATTTCATCTCTTCTGGATGGCTTCCCAACTCTTTGGCATACATCATAGGCTCTGGAATAGTCTTTAGCATCTCCGTGTAAGGTAGGCCACCAAAGGTCAACTCTCAGAACCTTCTGCACAATTTCTTTTCCTACATAATGTCCTCACGTGATGCCTTCATGAGATTTTGCAAGGATCAATGGTTGTTCTGCCTCCATAACACACCTTCTCAATATCTCATCAAGTCCCATATTGTATAGATGTCTGGCTATAAGTGAGAAGTTTGCAACACACACTACTAGATGTTTCTTCTGAGGAATTGTGTACTCACTAGGTGTCATTCCTGTTGATAGGAACTGGACTATCTCTGAGAAGTGGTCATCGATCTTTCTAATGGACAATAGCTGTGCATTTGGTAGTGCATCCTCCAAACTGGTCAACTCTTCACCATGTTCCAACCTTGACAAGTGATCAGGGCCTTTGTTCATTCTCCCTGGCTTTACTATGATCTCAAAATCATATTCTTGAAATAATAGAAGCCATATGTATATCCTTCCCCCCAACACTGGCTTATTGACTAGGTATTTCAGTGTAGAGTGATCAGTAAACATTTTGAAGTGTCCTCCCAACAAGTAGTGGCGAAATTTATGCAATGCATACACCATGGCTAACCCTTCTCGCTCAGTGGTGGTGTAATTAATATCAGTATTTGATATATTCCTGCTAGCAAAGGCTAATGGGTGGTAAATATCTCCTTCTCCTGGTTGTGTTAACACATCTCCTAAAGTAATGGAAGACTCATTGACATGCACATGAAACTCCTTGGTCCAATCTGGGAAAATCAGAATGGGCGCAACAACCATTTTCTATTTCAGTGTGTCGAAGCTCTATTGGCATTCTTCTGTCCAACTAAACTGGCAATCTTTCTTCAACAACTTCTCCATGGGTGTTGTAATCTGAGCATATCCCTTCATAAACTTCATGTAGTAGCTTGTGTGTCCTAACGCAGTGCACATTGGCTTAATTGAAGTAGGAGGGGGTATATCAACTATAATGGTGATCTTTGATGGATCTACCAGCAATCCTTGCTTGCATAAAATAAGACCTAACAACACTCCAAATGGTGAGAAGAAAACACATTTCTTCGGGTTCAAAGAGATTTGACATTGCCTGCATTTATCCAACATTATCCTTAGACATTCAATATGATTTTTCAATAAACTAAAAACAATCCAATCATCAAAATATGCTTCTAGAAATTTATGCATAAATTCCTTGAATGCTTCGACCACCACCCTGGAAAAGATGGCTGGGGCATTCTTTAATCCAAATGGCATCATTGTATACTGATAGGATCCCCACTTTTTTGCAAACGTGGTCTTATGGCGATCTTCCTTGGCAATCCAGATCTGATGGTATCCTGAAAATCCATCTGTAAAAGAATATACTTCCTAGCCTCCCACATTATCTAACACTTCGTTAGTGAATGGTGTAGGGAAGGGGTCATGAAAACAAGCATAATTCATCTTCCTGAGATCTACGCATATCCTGATATCTCCTATCTTCTTGTCTTGTAACACCATAGGGCTAATCCATTATGACTCTTCGACAAGCTCTATAATCCCTGCTTCCAACATTTTGTCGAGCTCAATTTTCACTTTTTCCTTATATTTAGGGTTTAGTCTGTACAGTCTCTGTTTAAATGGTCTTTCATATGGCTTCATAGGGATCCTCATCTCTCCCATAGGTCCTTTAATTCCCTTCATATCAATGGAATTGGTTGGAAACAAGTCCTGATATTCATGCATTAACTCTGTGATTTTGTCAATGGTGGCAACATCCCAGTAATCTCCAACATTTGCAAACTTTGGTGTCTTCTATGTTCCAATGTTGACCTTCTTAATCTTAATCAGTTGTCCAAGAAACGGTAGCTCAACTCCTGGTCCTTCCACATCTCTTTGGCCTTTTGTTTTTATGATGTTCACCTTCCTAAGATCATCGTCTTCATCAACATTGATGTTGTAACAGCCTTGTAGTTTCTGGAGAGGCACAGTCCATTCATCCTCTTCCTGTTCTAAGGGAAGTCTAGATACCTCCTAGAATACTTTATGTCTCACAATCTATAATGCTTGATCTACTGAAGGATATTGACTTTCAAATAAGAAGGTGGTTACAAAATTTTGAGTCATACCTTTCCAATCTGTAGTGATGAGGCACAACTCTTCTTGAAGGTACCAATTGATAAGTGTAATGTCCATTGTGTTGATGAATTTGTGTACCCATTGTTCTTGAGGAGTGTTTCTCCAGGCTTCTTCATAGTTTCGCACATGGTCCTTTGGGTAGCTTCGACCTATGTATTGAACTTCCCAGCCTTCTACTTGTGCTAAGAAGTGCATTGTCATCAGGGTACAACACTGTATCCAATCTGTAATGTTACTTTTGTGTGTCCCCCACCATCTTGTTGGTGTGGATTTCAAGGCCTCATCCATTGCCAACAGTCTTTTTTGCATTGGTACACTCTCTTCCAAGTCCGACAAGAAGGTTTCTAAAGGATTTGTACCATCAAATGTGGGTAAGTTACTTACGGTTGTGTCGATCTAGTGAACTTCTCTGGTTAGTCTAGCACATATTCTTGTAGATACTTCATACATCTTATTCTACCAGTTCTCCAGTTCTTCTTCTAAGTTGGATGAGCATACGCTATCACTTCGTCAGCTTAAGTTTCCATCTGTTGTGGGATTAATGTAATCTTGTTGTCTGGTTGTTAATTTGTATATGTTTTCTAGTGCATATGTGTGGTATTCTTATCTGATAGGTTTTGTGTACCACTGACCTTCATTTGGATCTAAAGGTGCAATGACCCTAAAGCCATCTCTTTCAAAAGTCATACGTCTCTTCTTTAAATCAACCACAGTGGAATTATTGAAAGCCCAATCGATTCCTAACAGCACAGGATAAGGGCAATTGTCGTCAACTATCTCAATTACCTCAAAATCTACATATGTTCTTACTCCATCAATGTCCACAGGGACATGCTCTAATCTGCCAAAAGGGCTTATAGCTTGTTGGTTAGCCATCCTAAGCCTGATAGGGGAATAGATCAACTTTGGTTTTCCCATCAGCACCCAGGTTTGCTTCGTCATGACATTGACCTTCAAACCTAAGTCGAGGACTACATAATCTATCTCATACTCTCCTATTTGAGCACTCAAATGTAATTCCTTATTTGTCCTTCTCTTCTTACTGATTTGGTGTACTACCCTATTCAGTAAGGGGTCTATCTTTCCTAGCTCATATTGTCTGATTAGATTTTGTAACTCTTGTACAATGCTTTCATCCTGACTCAACTTAATACAAGTATATAGAAATTCCATGAGCTTGCTTACCTCTTTTCCTTATTTTGGCGAAGCAGACTGATCAAATGCCAAAGGAATTCCATATTCTCTCACTTCTAGTCTTGTCTTTGATGAGGAACCTTTGTCTCCTCTAAATTCATTTCTTGCTTCCTCAAACATTTGTCTTTCTTTCTTTGCATCAAACATTTGTGTCTTTTCTGTAGCCTTCCAGATTCCTAAATCTTTTGTAGTCTTCCCTTGGGTTATTCTATCATCTCCTGTAAAAACACCTCCTCTGGTTAAAACAACCACTCTAGGGTCTTCTCCACAAGGTTTAGCATATAACAGTTGTACCTGTGGGTTCTGTTGAGGTCCTCGTCTTTATTGAAACTTAGCTAGAAACACAAGACAATCTTCTATAACATGTTCAAATGAGCTGCAGTAGCTGCAAGTAGTACAAGGGTTCTGACAATCCCTTGCAAGGTGTCCTAGTTGTGTGTAGTTATAACATATGATCTACCCTTAGCCTCGACCCATTCCTCCTCCTCGTCCTCTTCCTCTGAATCCACTGAAAGGATTGAAGTTGCCTCTCCCAGGAGAGTTATATTGCGCAGTGTTTCCTTCTTATTGTACTTCACCTTGAATCTTGTATATGTCTCTCGACCTTTCATGCATGAGATCGTAAGCCCTACAATATCTATCATCATGTCCCACGGACTTACAGAACGTGCAATACAAATTTGTAGGTGTCTGAACATACTTTTTCATGTAGTAGCACTCACTAGGGCAATGTTTGTTTCTGCATACCTCGCACCAAGGTAAGGTGACTTGCTTCAATGGGCTCGGAGCTCCTGAAGCCAATTATTCATTGAATAGGGGACATTGCTCCTTTTCATGGCCTTCTGATCCGCATATGACACACCAGATAACTTTTCTTTTATCTTTTCCCTCATCTTTCTTCATATCTTCGACCTGCAAAGACAAACTAGTTAGCTGACTCAAGATCTGGCTCATACCTGAGCTAGATTCTCCCATAGGGGTTGATTCTAGCTTCATGGTGATCTCCAGCACCTTAGACTGCGAAGAAATCTTTTGTTGCATTAGAGGAACTCTGATGTACAATAAGAGGGCAGCAATGAACCATTCTTTGTTCTGTTCATCTGGGATCTGAAAATTCAATCGTCCTGTTAAGGTTTTGAATCTCTTATCAAATTCCCAAATAGGTTCGACCACCTTCTACTTGACCTATTTCATCTCTGTAATACATTGTGACTCTGAATTGGGTTTCTTGAACTCTGCAATCAACGCATTCTTAATCTGATTCAATGGCTTAAGCTGTGCAATTCCCTGAAAAAGCTTCATGTACCAAATCAGTGCGCGGTCCCTTAGAGTGGTACTGAACTGTGTTCTTTTGACATCTTCGTCGGTGACATTTTTAATGTTCCATACGGCTTCACATAGGAACCAGTGTTGATCAAGATCTTTAGATCCATCTCCCCTAAACATAGGGAGCCTCATATCATCTACCATAGATCTTCCTGGGGTTCCTGACTGAGTGTGTGGTGGAATGCTAGTGATAGTGCTCTGGGTACTCTAGTGGCTGGGATTACTCTGATGGCTTAATACTACTAAACTGACATGAGGGATAATAGTACTTACTTCAATGGTCTGCATAGTTCTTGAAGTTTCAGGTTCTTCTTGGCAAAGCTCTTTAGATTTCGCTTCCTCTGTCCCAGCAGGTTCTGAATGCTCCTCGTCTATCAGATCTGCCTCTTCTCCACTGTAGAAACCCTTGTCTCTGAAGTTCTACTTAAACAGGTTCACAAGGTGAACTTCTTTGAACACTCTCCCACTGCGCATATGTCCAACTTCTATGTCGTTGTCGATGTCTGAATTATTCAACATTATCCTTTCTAGGTCTGACCAATCTACTGTATCTTCAAGAGGTTCTTCTCATGCAATAGCATCTTGAGTCTCAACTTCGAGAATTGTAAAAATTTTCCTCTAGGTCCCTTCAAGAAGTATCTCTCATCTTGGTTGTATGATTCTACTCTGTCAACAACAAACTCTGTGATGTACCCTCCAATGGTGTTATCAAACCAGTGATCTATTGCTCGTTATACGGCGTTATCAACTCTTTTGACCTTCTTGATCAACTCTAACATCCAAACCACATGAGATCTATATCGAATCTCAAACTGGGTATCTTCTAATCTATCTAGCCACTCATACAACCCCTAATGGATTCCCCCAAAGAAAATTTCATGTATATCAGTAAAGATATATTTCTCCAACTAATCCTCTGAACTAAGATTAGGGTTCTTGTTCTGGGCTTCAGCGAAGTCCTTTTCTTGATCCTCTATCCACTTTTGAGTCTCTGTCTTCGATGGAAACCACCTTGACATTCCCTCAAGACGATTCTTGTCTCGGAAATGGAACCATTTGTTGGCACAGGGGCAGACTCAGGGTTCAGCTCCAAGAGTGCACCAACAAGCCTTAACTACTGGTCCTTTTGGAAACACCTGCAAAGAAGATGCAGTCTCACCCGAAGTAGTTATGGGGGGTTGTAGAACATAGATGTCTACAACCAAGGGGAATATCAAGTGGATCTAACACAAGGGCAGTGCATCATTCATATATCACTTATCAGCTTAGATCTACTCTGCACATATACTTATCAGATCTAACACAACAATGTAATCACAATATATCAATGACAGAGACAGAATATCAATCACACATAACACAAAATATACACGGTTCACCCTCTCTCTAGGGCTACTTCCACAAAAATCTTCTTTATAATATATTAAGATGAAGCATACAGTTCTTGTATGCGCTCTTAGCTAGAAGATCTCTTCTCTTCTCCTCTCTTTCTCTCCCCTCCCTGTGCACCCCACTGCAGGGTTGATCTCCCCACCTAGCTGAAGATCTTACAATACCAGAAGGCTCTCACACTCATTGCTTCTTTCTCTCAGAATAGTAATCTCTCACACAACAATACCACTAAATCAACAACAATATTGTACCAACCCAAAGTACAAATCCAAAGTACCAACCAAAACTAAGCCCTCATGACCGTTATTTATACATTACAATCACTTCACCGATATCCTTAGGCCAAAACCTAGGTGTCAAAACCCTATATACCAAAAACCCTAGGTGTCTAAAACCCTAGGTCAACTTGACCCACGTTTTCTGGGCTTTGCCAGCTTGTCTTTCCTTTCTTCTCGCGTGGTGCTCCAAAGCACCCAATGGTGGATTTTTCCACTTGCTGAGTTGTCCATGATCCTTCTTTCTTTCTTATCTATCATTCTTGATCTCCTCATCCAATAGCTTGCTTTCTCGGACTTCGCTCCATATTTTCTACTCTTTTTCTCACTTCGACCCAATAATAGTCACTGTGTCTTGTGCAAAGTTCACATTTTGCATTTTCTTCCTTGATCTTCACTTGCTTCCATAACTAAGGGCCAACACAATTTATGTACATTTCTTTCATTAATAGAAATTGTGTATTATTGTATCTCTATTTCTCTTTCAATATATTTGTGTATTTCCTTTTTATATCTCCACCTTAATTTCATTCTCAAAATAATCTAGATCAGTGGCATTAGAGCAGGTTGTTCCTTGTCATTTCTTAATGCATGTCCCCGACAAGGTCAGGGTATAAAGAGTTGGGTATTGAGATAGTTTCTCTTGAGTACAACCGCTCTCCTTAACCCAACCGACCTCCCATGGAAGAAGAAAAGAGAGACGAGGGAGCAGGATATTCTATTAATTTGTTGCTCGAGGAATCCCTCACGCGACAGAGGGATGAAATGATGGATAATTTTTTCCAAATCCTTGGATGACTGTCGACAATAGCATATGTGTCTTCATCAAGCAACCACTTTGGAGGTGCCACCCCTTTCAAGGTACAAGTTAATTTTGATATTCTTGTGTTTGAAGGTCATATAGATGCAAATGATTTGGAAAAGTGGTTAAATTTTCTAGAAGGTTATTTCTCTGTCCATAATTTGTTTGATAAGGAAAAGATCACATTTTCACTCCTTAAGGTTGTCTCCCATGTCAAAAATTGGTGGGAAACTCACTATGAGAAAAATTCTATAGAGGAGTCTGAAATGTTTGAGGCCGAACCCACTTGGGATTTTTTTTATGGATGTCATCAAGGAACAATATTACCATGTTGGAAACTATGATGACCAATGCATGAGATGGACTACACTACATCAAGAAAGGGGCCAAACAATGTCAGAGTTCACAAATACCTTCCATACCTTATGCACTGAGTTGGGTATCAAAGACTCTAAGTTGCATCCAGTTATAAAATAATGCGTAACTCTACACAGGTACATCCAAACCGAAATGGATTTTCTGGACATCTCATTACTGGGATCCACTTATCGAGATGATTTCAAAATCAAGTAGAAATTTAAGTATCAGAACAAGTGGGAGTTCGGGTCTGCAAATATGCAATAGTCAAAGTATGGTAAAGGAATCCCTAACTCATAGAGCATCCAACCTCAAGAAAAATAGTCCAAGTCGCAAGAAAAGAAGGGTAAGGGGAAGATGAAGGACACTGGAAAATGGTGTGATTTCCATAAAAGATCTTGTCACAACACCAATGAATGTATCTTGAAACAATCATTGGTGGCCGAGATCAAAGAAAAAGAACCAAACATCGACTCAAAATATTATTCAAAAAAACAATAAAAGGAAACATATCATCGATGCAGAACCCACTACTACAATCACGACCACAAAAATCCAACTAGAAGAACTAGAGGAGTTAGAGGAGGTGGAAAGACTCTTCCATTCACGGATGTGGGTAAAGTGGAACCCACTGCATTTCATTGTTGATAGCAGTAGCCAAAAGAACCTCATCTCAGTAGAGGTCATCAAGCAGTTGGATTTTTCGATAGCACCACACCTACAACCATACAACATCGGGTGGCTTTGCCAGGGTCAAGATCTTCGCGTCAATCAACAATGTCGTATGTCCTACGACATCAATTCCTTCAAGGATGAGGTACTGTGTGATGTTTCCCCATTGGAAGTCTGTGATGTTCTGTTAGGCCAACCATATGTGTGTAAGTGTCATGCTATTTATGAGTCTCGACCTTGTAGTTTCACTGTTACTCTAGGGGGTCAACTCTACAGGATACCAGAGGTATTTTGACTATTGTCGCGACAAAAAAGTGCCACAAAGTAATCTCTCATACTGCAAAGTTTAGCCTCTTCATGATCCGGTTAGAATGTGATCAAAAGGACACTAAGACCACTACAACCTCAACTTGAGACCTTTCTATCCAATGGAAGTAGGTCGATAAGATTGGAGAAGAGCACAAAGACTTTCTTACTTCACCTACAGGGGTGCCTCCACACTTTCCAGTCAATCCAAGTAATAACAAATCCCTTCATGGCTCTATTGGCCACAACTCTTTTCAATCATGCTTGGGGTTCCAATCATTAGCCCACATTGATATATATCCTCATGCCACATCTTCATCAACATATTCCTTCCACACTCAAGAATATCATGTAGCTATATTGGTTGAATGGATCCAACCCCTCCAGCAACATGTTCATGACATCCTTCAACAAGCTAAGCAAGACAACTTCTACATTAAGGCAAGCAACTCACCAAGGTTTAGATTCAACAAAATCTTCCGCATATCCCATGGGAAATTGATGCTAGGCACCATTTATTCCTAAGGGGGAGGAGTGATCCAGGATGATATTGGTGGCCACCCACCTATTCCATTAGCTCAAAGAACAATTTTACATATTGCCATTTTGTTACAATTTTTTGGGTCCCAAACTTCCGGGGCTATTTTGAGGCCCTAAATGACGTCTTTTTGGAATTGTGGGGGGATAAGGGTTGTAAATTTCATTCCTTGAACTCAATCGAAAGTTGTAATCCTCAACTAGACCTTTCTGATGAGGTATCAAACACACCAAACAAAGATCGTATGCAAAAGTTACACCCTCGAGAAGTTGACATATCAACTACCTCCATCAAGGCCCAAAAACCTTTTGGCGTTTCATCTTATGGGGTCAGGGTTTTGGATGTTTAGGGTTTTCTCATTTATGTTTTATGTTAAAAAGGCCTTTGGAGCCTCGTTGTAAACATCTTCTTACAAATAATCATATTCATCACATCTCTTCTCAGATATAAGATGCCACCATTCTAGCGAGTTAATTCACTCGGTATTTTTATAGTTTCTGTACATTTCTTTCATTAATATAAATTGTGTATTATTGTATCTCTATGTTTATTGCAATATCTTTGTCTTTCTTACAATATCTATGTGTATTTTCTTATTATATCTCCACCTTCATTTCATTCTCAAAATAATCTGGATCATGATTGGTCCTTCAAAACAAGATCTTATTGTAGAGCCAATGATGACAATTTAATAAGCAATTTAATTATGCAGTTGTAGTGCATGGATGGAAGGGGTGCAAGTATGAGTGTGAAAGTTTCGAAATGAACATGGTTTCCAAAGCTTGCCACTATGTTGGTTGTTGAATGGGGATATTGAAAGTTGTAGGTCAGATAATATGCAAATGTATTTATTATTATACAATGTATAGACATATTTTAATATGTGTGTGTGTGTGTGTGTGTGTGTGTGACATGATTCTATGGGAGGGATTATATGGATTGCAAGGAGTTTTAATTGAGTTTGTTTGTTCAAAGTAATTTTTGAGTTCTTTGCATTTTATCATGACATAGTGTGCTATGATCCAAAAAAAATGAGGTTCTTTGAAAGTTGCAAGAGCTACAAATACCGACTTACTAGACACAAATTTGGGCTTACTGTGCATCTACTATATTGCTTTGACCTAGTTTGGTTGTATGCATAGTGTAGTTAGCCCTGTTTTGTTACTGGAAGAAACTGTGTAGGATGAAAAAATTCAATGGTGTGCAGGGAAAAATCCTCGTGCATGGTGAAGTTAGTTCTAGTCTATTATTGGTTGAAATATATGATTATTGTTTTTGTTTTCTGTAGAGGTAATTTAAGCGGGTCAGGGTTTCTTATAGAAAGTGTGCACGACGAAGATAATTAAAGGTTAACATAAAAAAAGGCATTCATAAAGACAAGAGTGTTGTTAATTTTCAATCTTTATGTTGTGTGTTGTAGGAGTTGTGGTGTTGGGATTTTGCAAATCTATGTCAGAGGGTAGGAAATCATGTACATTGTGTGCTATATGTCAAGAAAGATTAGAAGAAGATTATAAATTGATGCTTATTTTGCATATGAAGATATGGATATTTTCTTATGTTTGTTGGATAGATTCAATTGGTTTGTGTGCTTGTTGCCTAATAGTATATGATGCATGCATAGTGTGGGTGCTATATTTTAATGGAGTTTGCTATGGTTTTTTTATTAAAATCCGTTCTTATTCATCATATGCAGATAACTACATTTTTTGAAAGATATTACGATGTGCAATGCACTGTTGCTTATGTGTGGAAGTGTTTGCTTTGACAATTTTTCTACATCCCACGTAGTTGTATCTTATGTGCTTTGTACAAGGTTTTTTCCTGGGATAGTTGACATTCGATCTGTTTTCAATTAATGTGGATAATTTATACCAATTCTTATTTTGCGTCTACATATATGGATATTTACTTATGTTTCTTGGACATATGAAATTAGTTTGTGTGCTTCTTGTCTAATAGTATATGCTTCATCCATAATGTAGGTGTTATGTTTTATTGGAGTTAGCTTTGTTGTTTTATTTAACACCCTTACGGTTCATCATATGCAACAATTGTATGTGTTAATAGTTCTCTTTGGATTTCATTTGCATTTGAAGATGCAGATAGCTACATTTTTCGAAAGATATTTCTTCATCCATAGTGTATTTTGCAATGGCATATGAAAAAACTAATCGATTCTAAAAAGAGGATTCTTGTGCAGCAGATGTTCAATATTGCAATGTGCAATGCTATGTTGCTTACGTGCAAAAAAAATTCCTTTGATGATTTGTTGACATCCCACATAGATATGTCTTTGGTTCTTTGTGCATTTTTGTGTAGGGGATCTACCTGTGTGGAGGTGCGGAAGTTATACCTATGCATAAAGGGGTTTCCGCAGTGCAAGATATTAGATATTATTTTTAGGATTAACTGCGTAGTGTAAGTCATTAATCTATGACCCATATCCATGAGTATTAGTCACGTAGTGTAAGTCATTAATATATGACCCATATCCATGAGTATTAGTCACAACTGACCAATAATTCTCATGATTTGAATAGTCCACTTAGCACTCATTGCATTGGGTGATGCTCACAAGGGTGAAGAAATGGGATTGAAACCAATGAAAAGAATTGCATAGCATCAATCATCACTTCCGAGGCTTGCACCTGGTAACCAGGACTTCCCAGGTGGTCACCCATCCCAAGACGCCTCTAGCTCAAGCATGCTTAACTATGGATTTTTTCCCCACAATCAAGCCCACTTAGCTTGCTACCCCATTTGAAAAACCTTAGCAAGTATTGTGCCTTATGAACTACCCCGTTAGAGCTCCCTTCACTCTTATTATTTAAGCATAGAGGGGCTTCTGCAGTGCAAGATATTAGATATTATTTTCGGGATTAATTACGTAGTGTAAGTCATTAATATATGACCCATATCCATGAGTATTAGTCACAATTGACCAATAATTCTCATGATTTGAATAGTCCACTTAGCACTCATTACATTGGTTGGACTTTTCAAATCATGAGAATTATTGGTCAGTTGTGACTAATACTCATGGATATGGGTCATAGATTAATGACATACACTACGTAGTTAATCCTGAAAATAATTAATAATATCTTGCACTGCGGAAGCCCCTCTATGCTTAAATAATAAGAGGTGAAGGGAGCTCCAACTGGGTAGTTCATAAGGCACAATACTTGCTAAGGTTTTGCAAATGGGGTAGCAAGCTAAGTGGGCTTGATTGTGGAGAAAAAATCCACAGTTAAGTGCGCTTGAGCCAGAGGCATCTTGGGATGGGTGACCACCTGGGAAGTCTTGGTTACCAAGTGCAAGCCCCGGAAGTGATGATTGATGCTATGCAATTCATTTCGTTGGTTTCAATCCCATTTCTTCACCCCTATGAGCATCACCCAATGCAATGAGTGCTAAGTGGACTATTCAAATCATGAGAATTATTGGTCAATTGTGACTAACACTCATGGATATGGGTCATAGATTAATGACTTACACTACGCAGTTAATCCCGAAAATAATATCTAGTATCTTGCATTGCGGAAGCCCCTCTATGCTTAAATAATAAGAGTGAAGGGAGCTCTAACTGGGTAGTTCATAAGGCACAATAATTGCTAAGGTTTTGCAAATGGGGTAGCAAGCTAAGTGGGCTTGATTGTGGGGAAAAAATCCACAGTTAAGTGTGCTTGAGCCAGAGGCGTCTTGGGATGGGTGACCACTTGGGAAGTCCTGGTTACCGGGTGCAAGCCCTGGAAGTGATGATTGATGCTATGCGATTCATTTCATTGGTTTCAATCCCATTTCTTCACCCCTGTGAGCATCACCCAATGCAATGAGTGCTAAGTGGACTATTCAAATCATGAGAATTATTGGTCAGTTGTAACTAATACTCATGGATATGGGTCATAGATTAATGACTTACACTACGCAGTTAATCCTGAAAATAATATCTAAGTTATACCTATGTTGTTATGCATATGCATAAACTCTCATAACTCCGCACTTCAAATAGTTAAATCAATATTATCAATAATAGAATATTGTTATGCATATGCATACAGTCTTGGATGAGAGTATGTGTGTAAAATAAATATTAATATTTAAAACATTTTCCTACATTAATTTAATTTTAATGTAAGAAAAAATTGCATAGTTATGCATATGAATACATTTTTTATTAATATAATCTTAAAATATTAATATATATTTCTATTATTGATAACATTTTCCCCTGAGGTCAATTGGGTTTAACCCAAGTGGTTTGTTTTGAGGGGTGTTTCCCCCCCACCCAGGTTCAATTCCCGCAAGTGACATGTTGTGCTCTTGATGTTGAGCTCTCAATATTTCAAAAATTATTGACCTCCCCATGTTCTCTGGATTTTGGGGGGATTATTACGTGGATGTAGAGAGTACTGATAAAGTGGTTTCGTGAACCACTTCTAAAAAAAAAAAATGTTTTCCCCTAAGACACTCTCATCCAAGACTGTATGCATATGCATAACAATATTCTATAATTGATAACATTGATTTAACTATTTGAAGTTTGGAGTTGTGAGACTGTATGCATATGCATAACAACATGTATAGATTCCATACCTTTTCATAGGTATATCCCCCATAAAAAAACACTTAGTATAATAGTTATAGATGCTATCAATGCATAAAAATATTCTATTATTGATCACATTGATAATCATTTGAATTTTGGACTTGTGGGACTGTGTGCATATGCATAACAACACAGGTATAACTTCCACACCCCCACACAATGGACATTTGTTTTGTTTCCCATTCATGTGTAGATAATTGTTACCAATTCTCTAGCATGCTTGTGTTGCAGTGCTTTTGAATGTTGGAACTTGCAACAATTTTGGAACATGGATTTTTTCCATGATGTCTGGAGGCTTTTTCTATGAACATATGTGGGTACTCGATGTAGTTATTTATTCAACATATCCTCTTTGTAAAAAGACATATTGTGAATGTACCCATGAGTTCTATGCACATTTTCCCTTGGCACAATGAACATTTGTTCTTTTTCAACTGTCATGTGGAAAAATGATACCTATTTTCAGGGATCCTTGCATTACAATGCTTCCGCATGTTGGCATTTGCAATAGTTGTGCAATTTGGGTTGTGGCAAGGCACATGGTTTCTCAGGTTGTAGAAAGGATTTTTCTATGGACATATTCCCGTAGATGGTTCAGTTGTTTATTGCGAAGATGTGTAATTTGCAGAGGCATATAGTTTCTACAAATCCTTATGCAAAGAATTTAAATGTCAGTTGTTATCATGTAGTTCTGCACCTCCATGGTTATGCAAAAGATTTTTCTATGTTCATGTTTTTCGAGTGTGCATACATATTGGTTGTGTACATTGGCATTGGGGGAAGGTACATGGTGGGAATATAAAATACTTTCTCTATTTTCGACGGTTGTGCATAGGAAAGACATGCTTATGAGTTCCTATGCTTCTGCAGCTCCGCATTTTCAATAGTTCTACACTTTGTTGTGACAAACTATGTAATTTGGAGGAAGGTGCCGTCACTTTTGGGGAATTGATTTTTCTCATATTTAGAAGGAAAGGGAATTTATTTAGGACTGGTGCAAATTAAATGCACTTGGTCTTGAAACAATGTTAGGTATCTGATTTATTTATTGATATCGTTGCAGCGCCTATATATATTTGTTGTCGAGGCAAAGAAAGAAATGATATATTGATCCATTCCACAATTCAATGGAAGAGTAATGGAAATGGAAGGGAGACGTGGAGTGCATGAAACAAAGATTTTGCAAGAGTATATGAAAATTTTCATCCACTCTAAAAAGAATATTCTTGTGCAGTAGATGTTCAATATTGTGATCTTCAATGTGTTGTTGCTCATGTGTGCAAACTTTTTCTTTGATGCTTTGTCTGCATCCCACATAGTTGTGTCTTCTCTGCTTTGTACAATTTCGTTTTTCCTGGCATAGTTGAAATTTGGTATATTTTCAATTCTTGTGCAGAGAATTGTTGGCAATTCTATGGTATGCTTGCATTGTGGTGATTTTTCACGTTGGCACTTGTAGTTCCTCACCTTAGTGATTCTGCAGAGGCTTTTTCTACGAACATGTTTTCTGAGAGCACATGTTGGCTGTGTTTGTTGGGATTGGGAATAGGTATGTGGAATGAATAATAAATACTTGTTGTATTTTCAACCATTGTGCAGAGGAAAGACATGCTCCCAAGATGTTATGCTTCTGTGGGTCCACATTTGCAATAGTTCCGCACTTTGTTGTGACAACCTAAGTAATATGGAGGAAATCCCAATGAATTTTGGGGCATTGATTTTTATCGAATTTAGAAGGACTGTAGTGATTTAGGACTAGTGCAAAGTAAATGCACTTGGTCTTGAAGCAATGTTAGCTCTCTAATTTATTTATTTTTCAATTTTTTTTTGTTCTAATGCCTTTATTCCTATTTTTTTATCTAGTTTGTGTGGGTTATTTTGTTGATGTGATACGACTATGCTATTAGTGGGAATTTTCTTTTCAAAGTGATCGCTCAGACTATTCTGATTCCTCGTGCAGAGAATCCATTATTTCAATGTGTGTACCAAGATTTGGTATTTCTTATGGTCTAACATTGTCATGCTTGGGTGCTTCATGCGGAGAAATGACACACACTATCCTCGTGCATTCCTGCAATTCTGCACCTCTACATTTCATATAGTTTCTCATCGATGAATATGGAGAGCAAAGTAATTTGCATGATAGATCAAAAATTTATAGTAGATTAATTTGTTGTGATTTAGAAGGAAAGGCCAGGCATGTAGAAGCAATGCGAAGTGAATGTGTTGGTTCTCTATGGAATGCTCCATGGATTTTTAATTGCGGTTATTGTTGTTTGAAAGGTAGATGATATATGTGAAAAATCCATTTTAGTGGATTCTCATCTTGCTATTGGCCTTAGGCAATCTCATCTATGTGATCTATTTGTCTTTGGACAATTTTCTAGTCAAAAGTGTTTTTACTTGGCGACTTTTGAGGTTCGATGGAAGGTTTTTCTATGATCATATTTTCGTGCTCCACATAACTATGCCTCTGGCCTTCTGCTACTGGGAAGTGCTCCAACAATAGTTATTGGAGAGGTTGAGAGTATTTATGTAGTGGGTTGCTTTTATCTAGTGGTTTTCTAGATTAATTTATGTATTTGACAAATCCCTGCAACTGGGTTCTTTGCTTGTTTTTAATATGTGTTGCATCAACGAACATAGTTGAATCTAACACATAGAAAAACTATTGATTTTGACATCTGACATTGCCATTGTTATGTGTTGAAAAAAATATATGTTGTTATTGCTTGATAATCTATTGTTCATGCATTGTGCAATTACTTCGTTTCATTGAAATTTCCAATGGCATTAGTGTAATGTTTAAGAAAACCAATTTTCTTTTCTCTTCATGTGTTGCTCGATCAAAATGTAAAATGAAATATGTATGCAAGGAAAAAATTAGTAGCTTCTTATTATTTTTATTTTTCACGGGTTTGTGGAATTGGTTAAGGACTATTTCAGAAACTATATGTATCAAATAAAATCAAAGTTGAACACTAATAAAAATAAGGTATGCTACTTTGATATTGTATTTGGCATTTTATGTATTTTTCTCTTGGTCAATGCTATAGACAAATCCTAAACATCATCTGAATGACATAAACTGGAACATGGAAAATACAATAGATGTTGAAAATACAATGCATTGTCCATAGAAATATTCACCATGTTCTGTGATGCAAACCCCCACCCCTCCTACGGGGCTCACGCGACCTCCCGGTCTAGGATCAATTTATACAGGAGCGGAAGTGGCTCTCAGGTCCCTGTTGAACCCTTAGAATTCTTACCACATGCTTTTGCTTCTCTCACTACGCTAAACTTCATGTTCGCGAGGGTCTTCTTACTCCAGTGGAATTTCCATGTGACCTCGGGCCAAAACCTAGGGCTTAAGATTTTGAAAGCGACAACTTCGACGCTCCGGAGCTTCGGGATTCAGAGGTTTTTCCCAAAATACACTTCAAATCCTCTGAACGTTGAGTTGGTGAACTCCCAGATTGGCACTCCGGAACTTCGGGCTTCAAAGGTTTTTACAACACAACACTCAAATTCCTCTGAACGTCAAACTGGAGAACTCCTGGAGGGTTCAAGGATCAACGGTCCACAATTATCCAGCAACCAATGACTGTGATCCACTTCGGAACTCCGGGCTTCGAGACTTTTCACGCCAAAAAAAAATTCACTCACAATCCTCCGGATAGTCAGACTTTCGAATACCGGATGATTTGTGAACACGTGTACTCAACAACCAATGGTCTAGATTCACTCTGGGATTCAGGACTTCAGGGAATTCTTCTCTTTACGCTACAATAATTGATTTCTCCTGGAGTTCCAAATCACCAAACTACTTGGGGATCCAACGAATCACACTTCTCCGAGTGATCAATGGTGTAGATTCAGTCTGAGGCTTCAGGCCTTCAGGGATTTTGCCTCCTTTGCAACAAACACTTAAAAAATGTCGAAGTAGCAAAGGCCGAATGACTTAGGGTTTTAACATCCATGCTTCTTTCCTTTAATTCGATGTTTGTGAGGGATTCTTATACCTCCCAAATAGATCGTGTTTGTTCACCTTGAAACAAAGAGATTTCTCTTCTGTAAGATTTTTCACTTGAAGGACTTAGACTTGGGTGCACACCTTATGCTTCCCTCTTGAGATTTTCTCTCAAAATACTCGGACCTTTGTGCACACTTTGTGCTTCCCTCTTAGTCTTGGAACTTAAATAAGTATCTTTCACACACCTTGCGTTATCTCTCCTCTGAGCTTCTTCAACACTTAACTAAGTGTTGACGATGTGCACTCTTTGCACTAGTCTCCTCTTTGAGATTTTATTCTCCTATGAGTATATGCACACTCCTTGTGCTCATTCTGCGTAATATTACACAATCTCTCCTGAGCTTGTGAACCTGTAACAGTTCAGCCTCCACACTCCTTGCACCGATATTTCAAAAGAGAAACAATTGAAACTTAAATGAACATTAAGGATTCATTCAAAAATCCATTTAGATGCATACACACACATAAAACACAGAGATAAATAACATAGTGTTTACCTAGTTGCTCAAAGACAAGCAAGATCAAAATTTGAAATCAATTCTCTCTTCTTCTATATTCCTTCAACAAATATTTACAAGGGTTTCAATGGCTCTCTGCATCTCTCAACTTCTTCTTTCAAGAAATATTTACAGCAACTAACAACAACCTCTCTTGGGCATAAATTACATTGATTTATACATGAGGGGGATTCTCTATCCTTCCCTCCAGACTATCTTAGTGCTTTCATATCATAATCAAAAGCATCCCACTACTAGGATTATTACAATAAATGAATATTACAATCTAGATATGAGTCATCACTCAAAATGTGTACAATCCTACAAACATTAAAATAAATACAATCCCCATGGAGCACATACAATGGCTCTAGCTTCAAGATATCTTGGGATCATTAATTACAATACTTTCAAAACTAAAGTGACACCCTCTCCTTGGAATCCAAACTAGTTAAGTGTGTTGCGTTGGATGTTGAGTCGTCTTCCACCTTGCCTCATTAATTGACGATGATGATGCTCCTGCATCATACTCCTTTGGACAAAAAGTATTCATGGGCTCCTATCCATGAGATCCTCCATTGTCTTTCCATGCTTATGGATATCAGTTTTAGTTATCCAACTGGCATCTTCTGTTGGATGATTCTCCCATTTAACCATATATTCACAATAAACTTTCCTCCTGGTTTTCTTAACAACTCTCTGATCCAAAATCTTTTCTATCTGCGGATTTTCTGCTATGGGAATATATCGTTTCCACTGAATCTCCTCTTGATCATATCTACCTTATGTGTCATCCATCTTGTAATGGTATAAGTCTGCTACATTGAATATTGGTGAAATTCCAATGTCTTTTGGCAGTTCAATCTCATAAGCATTTGTAGAAAATATTCTAAGGATTTTACAAGGGTCTATCTTCTTCATCTCCAGCTTATTATATTTCCCTCTTGGAAATATATCCTTCCTCAGGTGTGTCAAAACTTGATATCCAATCTCAAAATCCACTTATTTTCTTCTCTGGTCTACTCTGTTCTTGTATCTTCGGATGCTATCCTGTAGCTTTATTTTGATTTGATCATGAAACTTCTGCATCTTTGTAGAAAAATCCTATGCTCATGTACTTCGAAATTCAGTCTGCCCCAAATATCTCAATTCTGAAATTCCTCTTGGATGCATTCCATATATTATCTGGAATGGAATCTTACCGATACTCTTGTTTAGTGAATCGTTATATGCAAACTCCGCTTGAGGAAAAAATTGATCCCACTAAATGTTATGTCCATTTACCAAACTCCTTAGCATGTTCCCTAAGCTTCTATTCACTACCTCAATTTGTCCATATGTATGAGGGTGATATGCTGAACTAAAAGAAAAAAAAATTCCTAACTTGTTCCACAAAGTCCTCCAAAAGTGTCCCACAAATTTGGTATCTTTGTCTGAGACTATACTCCTGGGTAACCCATGCAATCTCACAATCTCCTTGAAAAATAGATTCGTTATGTGGGTAGCATCACTAGTTTTGTGACATGGTATAAAATTCACCATCTTTGAAAATATTTCCACTAACACAAAGATTGAATCATTTTCTCTCTGGGTTCTTGGAAATCCTAGAACAAAATCCATACTTATTGCATCACATGACTTGTCTAGAATAGGAAATGGTTGATACAATCTTGTGTTCTGGTACTTTACTTTATCATATTGGAATATTTTTCATTTGTCCATGTACTTCTTCACATTATACCTCATACCTAGCCAATAGTATGAATAACTCAATTGTGCATATGTTTTATCATGGCCAAAGTGTCGAGCCAATCCTCCACTATGTTTCTCCTTCAACAAATTGTCCCTCATTGAGCATCTTGGGATACACAATCGAATTTCCTTTGAATAATAGTCCTTCTTGGATCATATACTCCATCCATTGATGTCTATCCCTCAATAAATATTTTTTACATGCTTCGTAAGCTTCCTTGAAGTTTGGGTCTTCATGGTACATGTCCTTGAGGTGTTCAAATCCCAAAGTCTTCACTTGGAATTCCTGCAGGATTAAACATCTCCTGCTCAAAGCATCGACAACTTTGTTATCACTCCCATTAATATGTTTAGTGACAAAAGTGAAATCCTGCATGAATTCTAACCATTTGGCATGTCTTTGGTTCAATTTCTCTTGTTTGGTTATGAACTGCAAAGCATGATTATCAGTATATAGAATAAACTCCTTTGGCATGAGATAATGTCTCCATTTTTTAAAATCTTGAATTATACAATAAAATTCCTTGTCATATGTTGAATAATTCTTCTTAGCATCATTCAATTTTTCATTGAAATAAGAAACATGCTTATCATTCTGACTCAAGACTGCACCAATGGCCACTCCACTTGCATCACATTTGACCTGGAAAGTCTTCTTAAATTCTGTCAGAACTAAAATAGGTTGTTCTATTATATTTTCTTTCAACACTCTAAATCCTTTCTCGGCCTCTTTTTTAAGAACCACACTCCTTCTTTATAGTATCTAGTATGGGTGTGCAAATACTGCTGAAATTCCTAATGAAATTTCTATAAAAGCTCGCTAACCCATGAAAACTTCTTTCTTCAAACACACTTCTTGGAGAAGGCCACTCTCTTATAGGCCTCACCTTTTATGGATCCATATTCAATTCATTTGAATAGATTACAAATCCAAAATACACAAGTTTTGTCTTCATAAAATGAAATTTCTTCAAATTCACCAACAACTTTTCTCGCTACAACCTTCTCAACACCATCTTCAAGTGTCTTAAATTCTCCTCTTCAGTCTTATTGAAAACTAGAATATCATCCAAATAAACGATCACAAACTTCCCAATAAAATATTTGATCACTCCATTCATTAACCTCATGAACGTACTTGGTGCATTCGTTAAGACAAACAACATAACAAGCCATTCATACAATCCTTCATTTTTTTCAACTTTGTTTTCCATTCATCTCCCTCTCTCATTATTATATGATGATAAATGGTCTTCAAGTCTATCTTGGAAAAATAACAATCTCCACTCAAACAATCCATCAAATTATCCATTATGGGTAAAGGAAATCTATACCTAATGGTTATCTTGTTGATGGCTCTAGAATTTGTGCACATTATCCAACCTCCATCCTTATTTGGAATCAACATAGTTGGTATTGCACATGGGCTCAAGATTTCTTTGATCAAACCCTTATCCAACAACTCTTGGACCTGCTCCGAACCTCTTCATTCTCCTTAGGGGTCAATCTGTATGCTTCTTTGTTCAGAAAACTTGCTCCCAAAATAAGGTCAATATGATGACTGATACTCTTGATGGGTAGCAAAGTATGAGGTAACTCATCCACCACAATGTCAACAAACTCATCCAATAAATATTGAACTTTCATGGGAAAATCATTCATAGACGTGCTTGTAAGGATGTCTCTCAGCTTACCTATGACAACAAACTATATTTCCTATTATTTCTTGACTTCTTTCAAGAGTTCCTTCCCACTCATGAGAAGTTTACTAGGACTAGCCTCCTCTTTGAATCCTTTATCTTCTATTGGAAACAACATATGCTTAAACCCATTTTTCTCAAGGTTATAAGTATTCTTCCTCCCATCATGTATGAAATTCCTATAATATTTCCATGGTCTCCCCAACAAAATATGACAAACATCCATGGGTATGACATCACATAAAAAATTATCCTTATAACTACCTATTTTAAACTCAACTTTACATTGTCGACTTACCATGACTTGATGTCCTTTCTTCAACCATGAAACCCTATATGGAATCATATGTGCCATCGTTTCCAACTTTATCTTTTCCACCATCTCCGTGTATACAAAATTTTCGGTACTTCCATTGTCTATGATCACCTTGCATACTATGTCTCTATTCTTGCAAGCAGTTTGGAACAAACTGTTTCTCTGTACTGGTTCTCGTACCTCTTTTTCTGGCTATACGAGATCTTTCCTCATCATGAGGGATCTTCCTTCTTCATCTACTTCTTCCTTCATCTCTGTCTCCACATTCTTTTGTTGTGCCTCATAAATGTGATCTTCTTTAACTCTCACATTCTTCTTTTTAGGACATTTCGAAGACATGTGCCATGTTTTCCCACAAGCATAAGACTTCACTTGTCCTCCTCTACCTCTTGGAAAAGTATTTCTTCCTCTAGATTATTCTCCTCTAGAAATTCCTCCTCTCTCTGTCTGTCTATTAAATCCTCCAACTTCTCCCCTGAATTTCTGGAACTTTTCTCTGGTGATTCCTCTTCCTCTATTAGGACTCTTTCCCATGTTTCTATGACTATTCTTTCTTATCAATTTTTCTTTTTCCTTCTGGGCTACCTGATAAGAATTTTCTACAGTCCTCATCGTTATCATACTAATATCATCATGGATTTCATACCTCAATCCATTTATATACCTACAAACTTTCTCTTCATCATTCTCCCTATATCCTGCTCTTATATTCAACTTATAAAACTCTTATGTATATTCCTTCACCAACAAACCTTTTTGTCTCAAATTATGCATCCTTTTGAACATATTCAGCTGATAATCCTTGGGTATGAATTTATCCTTTATCTTAGTTACTATTCTATCCCAACTCTTAATCTTGGACTTACCTTTCCTCCTTTTTTCATCTTGCAACTCGTCCCACCATAAAGCTGAATGTCCCTTGAATCTAGTCATTGCATGCTTTACTTTCTTCTCATCATCAATCTCCTCATAGTCAAAATAGTTGTCTAATTAAATTATCCAGTCCATCAGTTCTTCTACATTCAAATCAACTTCATACATCAGAAATTCCATATTTTCTTTGGTTCCCATCTTGACAACATCTCTCAGGAAACACTCTTCTATTGTTTGTTCTCCTACAACTTCTTCTGCTTCCATAT
>ML805405.1:160177-172208 GCA_009831015.1 Picea engelmannii | reverse complement strand
CATTCATGAGTCTAACTTGTAGGAGGATTCTCCTACTTCTTTGATCGGATAATGATAGTCATCCCCCAATTTCACCTTGTGCAGTGAATCCTTATGATTAAGGTTAGACAAGGAGTCTTTATAACCTCTAATGTTCTTGGAAGCACCATTGTCTACCAACCAAATGTCACTTCCATGAGTGACAGTTCCTCTAAGGGATGAGATAAGAACATTCTCCTCATCACTTGATTAATCTTCCTTTGCAAACTTCTTGGGTGGATCATCATCTTCAGTTGTATGAACATGGTGCCTTTTACCTCCTTTTTTTTCCCTTGGTCTCTAAATGAGGGAACAATTCCTAGCAATGTGTCCCATTTTTTGACAACAGAAACATCTGATATTTGGGTTGTTTCTTCGGCCCTTATGAAACCTCTTGGGTGAGGAGGGTTCTTTCTTTATCTTTCCTTTCCTGGTGTGGGCAGCTAGGGCTTGATCATCATATGCCATCTTCTCTTCTCATGTTTTCCTCCTTGCTTCTTCTTGGTTGCAATATTCCCATAGCCTACTGAACTTGGGTAGCTTCCTTCTTGAGCATATCCCTTGAATAAATGCATCCCATGAACTTGGGAGGCCATTCAAGGTGGTCATCACTTCTTCTCCATTCACTGTATCACCAATGGATTCTATCTGCTCCTTGATCTGGTTCACTCTTGAGAAGCAAGAGTGGACGGTTTCTGAATTCTGTATCCTCACGTCCTTTAACTGAGTTCTCAAGGTCATCCTTCGATTAATGTTGTTTCCTTCAAACAGTCGGGTTAAGGCATCCATCATTTCTTTTGGAGTGGATAATGAAGGTATGTGATGAATAAGATGTTCCTTAATGGAGTCTGCAATAATCCTCTTTGCTTTGACCATATTCTTCTTGTGCTTTGCTTTAGCCTCATCTCCCTCTGGTTCTGAACCCTCTTCTTTATTGAACTTCTCTAAATCATGTTCTTTTAGGAGGAGGGATACTCTGTACCTCTAGGCTCTAATGTTTTCATCTCCCTCCAGCTTCTCATCAATCTTGGTTCTGGTAGTCATCCTAGCCCTAAATCACAAGTTCTGGATTCTAAAGATCAGATCCATGGAAAAGATGCATTCCACTAGGGCACACTTGCTAGTGGTCTTTTGTTGTCCAACAACCACTACTATCAAAAAAAATTGACTCATTTTTTCTTCTAGATCTGTGAATTGTCTTCTATTTAGGCCTGCTCTGATACCATGTTAGAATTTTAGAAGTTATGGTTATCTTCTTTAACATTCATTAACAATTGCATGTAATAGGATCACTAAAAGATAAACAATCACATAACACAAGATATATCCTGGGAAACCCTTGTGGGGGAGAAAACCCAACAACCAATTCTTTAGTATAGATTCCTTCAACCAGTACAATGTCGCATTATAGCTCTCCACAAATAGACCAAGACCAAGAGACCAAGACCTCATGCACTAGACCTTCCTTGCTATGCTCCAAATACATAAGAGAAGGCGAGTTGCGTGTGTGTACAAATGAGAGGAACTCGGCTTCTATTTATACACATAATTGACTCCCAAAAGGATGCAACCCTAAGAGGGGTTGTTTTTACTTTTACAATAATGATAACAATAAAATAATAATTTCTTTTGAGCTGATTTATACAACAAGATTACAATAACCTTCTCAAGGTTTGACCAATATAAATACAAAAGAATATCTTCCGTAGTTACATCAAAATATCAGCATGGATGACCATGTAACCCAAATCTCATGAGACACTCCCAAACATGGTGTAAATACTTTTGAAGTAACCAAAAAATATATTAGTTTTTACAAGTTTCTTGAGTATTCGATGCATTCCAATATTATCAACCACAATTAAGTAAAATGCAAACCAATATGTTCTCATGCAAATTCCACTAATTTAATGGAAGTAAACTATGAACCATGTCATACATGTGAATTATTAATAACCATGTAATGCATGCGAATTATTAGTAACATTCAAAAACTAAGCATGAGAGTAATCTTGGTTCCATTAAAATAAAGGAAACGTTAATAGCAATTCATATTAAAGAAAATTATTGTAGAGATAATTGCGAGAATATAAATTCACTACCCAAACAAAGACATGCCTACTTGAATGTCATCCATGAGTTTAGGTATGGGTATGGAAAGTAAAAAAAAAGGGAAAAACTAGCTCACTCGCAATTTATAATAGTTATCAAATACAAGCTTAGGTATGGGTATAAAAAGGAAAAACTAGCTCACTCACAATTTATAATAGTTATCAAATACAAGCTTAGATATGGGTATAAAAAGGAAAAACTAGCTCACTCACAATTTATAATAGTTATCAAATACAAACCTATCTCTTAGAAATAGTTGAAATTAAATAGTTACTTCTATGTCTAACCTACTTGCTATAACAAAGTAAAAACAAACTATAAGAATTTAATATTTCAATAATAAAAACATCGTCACATCAATGAAACCAATTAACCTAAAAGCTCTAATACATAAAGAAACTAAAGAAACTAGATTTCAATAGTTTCATCTTCCTCTACCATCCCATTAGAAGAGTAAATTTATATTTTGTACATACATTTAAAATATTTGCCTCACTTAATTGATAGCTTGCACACCTTATTTTCCCTTATATACTATGTGTCCCCTAAGTGGATGTATACCACCCCTTTTAATATCAAAATGTAGTATGTGGAGGAGAATGAACATCAATATGAGTGGGTCAAGGAGGTAATCATGCCTATGAGTTGGCATTCATTCCCAATAAGCACTTTCTTTGTAATTATTGTTTTAAAGAAACACTTTCTCTATATATATTCCTCTTTCTTATCATAAAACAATTAAATCCATTTATCTTCATATTTACAATATATTGAAGATTTGGGATTTGAGAGACATGTTAACGCATCTTCCTAATGTGGAGCCTTAGCCATGATAATTTATTTTGCAAAATTGGAATGTCCATAATGCATTCTTAAACCTCCAAAACTTGTTTTACAAAATCAGGATGCAATTATTATATGTCCATAACTAATATTTACAAATTTACATTATCATAGTACATATTAATGTTAATATACTAAATATGCAAATTCTTAGTTACATTCACAAAAACCATAGGACCTCTTTATCACCCTCAACTTTTCAAAGCATCCTCCTCGCTGGCCCCAACTATATAAGCAGAAAATCTTGTATGTACATTAGTGCTTGCATATTTTACATAATCAGAAGATCTTGGATGTACATTAGTCCCGGGTCCTTGCATATTCTTTAGATACAAGTACTTAGTAAAAGCATGATAAGAGTTGCACATTTTTTAATAGAAAGGAGACTATTCCCCATAATATAAACTAAAGATATGGAGGCGAATCCGTGATCTATTGTCGACTTACACTTCATCCCATTTTTTAGAATTGGATCATGTTCGCTCATATGGTAGAAACTTTTGATTAGGGTATGAATTTCAAAACTAAACAATTTGTTCAATTCGATGGTTTTGATAATTTAGTTATCTGTTTTTATAGATTTAAAGAAAATGTTGATAATCTTAAGAATTTTTAATCATGCAAATTTTCCACCATTATTATTAATAATTTTTAATTATATTTAATTTGCTAATCAAATTCCATCCCTACTGCAGATTGATGAATTTCATTGCTGGTTGGAATGTCTCTAACTAAAACTTTAATTTAATACCGAATTCGAGTGAACATTTTTATCACCATTTTTATAAAAGATAGAAAGTTAGAATTTTTTTTTAAGTAAACTATAATCAACTTGCTCAAATCACCTTGATATATACACTGGGATATCTGAGATATATTCAAATCACCTTGATATATACACTGGGATATCTGAGATATATTCAATAATATATACATGTAACAACATTGAATAATGCGCACCACTGGTTATTGCTAACCATGTTTTAGAAAAAATAATGAATTAATGAATTGAAAATTCAATGAACCTTTACCCCACTGAATAACATTGTGGTAAAAAGCGCACTCGAAGCTAACTAAAGTTACAAGGATTCTGCTGCGAAACTTGATTGTGACAGAAGATGTCTGACAAGGTTACGACAGACGATGTCTGACAAATGTACAAATCGATTATGACAGAAGATGTCTGACAAGCTTCTCTCGCAAATGTACGAATTGATGTGGATGCCAATCGGATTAATCGAATTGTTATGAATGGTATAAAATTTAAATTAATCTAATTTATTTTTAGGGTTGGTAATGAATATATGAATCTGTATATCCTTGGAGCGAATACCATGTGCGTGGAAAAGAGCTTTATTACGTCATCAAAACTCGAACGAGGCGCCCTCTTAGCTCCCTGTGCGGAATCTAAGAGATGAAAGCCCAAGAGTACTGTATATCTATTGGGCCGGCCTTGAGAGACGTCCTGCAATTTCTGAAGTTAGAAGTCCAGATTTCATCACTATTTTTTGTTATTTAAATTGTATTTTTGAATATATAAACAAATTTAACACTTTAAAAACTCAAGAACATTCAAATTATACAAATTCAATCTCTCAAATATAAAGTTCAAACAATTTACTCCAAAACATAATAGAAAACAAAATCTTCAACGTCGAAGTTCAAATGCTTAAAAGATCTCAAAAATACAACTCTAACGGTTAGAGTACGCCATTCATATACAATTAAAATTAATCATTAACCAAAATGGATTATAAAAACATTTACACAACTTGTCTTGTGAGTGGAAGTTCCTTGGAGCACAGGAATCTGTCCTTTATTAATTGGTATTTGGGAGCATCATCATTGGTATTGAAGATGACAATGTTACTGACAAGTAATTGCTGTAATCTGCAGACCTGCCATCACAACACAATTGTTATGTCAGAAGAGTGTTTCGGTGATAACATTATTTGCTTGGCTGCTAATTTGTTTATGAGATCAATGAGCCGACAATGGCCACTTTCTGAGGGACCAAACTCCGTGAAGACTACTAATGCAGCATTGTATTGGAGGATGAACTGAGAATCCAATATTATCATGTTCCTCAATATCCGCTCGTTTAGTACAGAGACACTCGCTCTCCATCACATACGACTACCACTTGTTACAACGCCAATACCATCTCTCGAATTCACTAGCATACGACTATCAATACCACTGTTATGACACCAATACCATCTCCTGAATTCACTAACGTATGACTACCACCTGTTGCATCCACCATATCCTCTCTCTAATTCTCTATCAACTATGCTACCAATACCACTGTTATAACACCAATACCAGCTCCTGAATTCACTAACGTATGACTACCACCTGTTGCATCCACCATATCCTCTCTCTAATTCTCTATCAACTATGCTACCTATACCACAATACCACTGTTATAACACCAATACCAGCTCCTGAATTCACTAACGTATGACTACCACCTGCTGCATCCACCATATCCTCTCTCTAATTCTCTATCAAATATGCTACCTATACCACAATACCACTGTTATAACACCAATACCAGCTCCTGAATTCACTAACGTATGACTACCACCTGCTGCATTCACCATATCCTCTCTCTAATTCTCTATCAAATATGCTACCTATACCACAATACCACTGTTATAACACCAATACCAGCTCCTGAATTCACTAACGTATGACTACCACCACCTGTTGCATCCACTATATCCTCTCTCTAATTCTCTATCAAATACTATAAATCCGTTTGAATTGAAGTTATAAATCTTTTCATTATTATAAATCAATTTTATTATATATATAATATAAATTACTTAATTGGATTTAGTTTAGATGATTAGGAGGAATGATTGTTATTCTCAACAAGTAACATGTTCAATTTATAATGAATATATTGTTGTGAAGAAATATTCCTAGGATAAATCAATTTTAAATCATATTCCACATGTAAGAAGAAAAACTGTACAATTTTTCTTTTCACATGTAAAATATGATTTAAAATGGATTTATGTATAAATTTATTGATATTGTGTATGAGGGAGATTAGAATTTGGGACATTTCAATGGTATTGATTTTGTCAAAACTTAAAACAATAATTTTTTGTGCCTTGTGACAAAAAATGGTAGTCACGAGATTTCCTCATTAAAGGTGGAAATTGTTCTTCTTATTGAAATCTTTCCAATATGGTATAGTGCACGTAAAATAAAGTTTGTATGTGAATCAAGTTTGGCCTAGACAATGCAAAGGTTTAAATATTCATTGCATCTTTCAATATGGGGGGTAGTAACATGTGGGAATTCACTAGAGACTTGATCTAGAAGCACCATGGAAGTTTCAAGTGGGTTTCAAAACCCTAAACCCAATAGTTATAAAAAAGTTAGCAAAAATGGAGAGTATTTAGTTTTTCACTCAATGTTTATTGTTCCATAGTTTGAGCAGGAGTGTGGAGAAGATATTAAGAGAATGTATACATACGCATATTGTAGACTAACATAGAAGAACATAGTGTCTCATAACTTTAGAGTAAGTTTGGACATCTATTTAATGTGTATTGTAATGTTCATAATATAAGAAGATGGAAGGCAGAAAGCTTCATTGAATGTTGGTTTTACAATATGAGATTTTAAGGATAAATGTTTGTGTCACATTGTGTAGGTTTGCTATTCTAGTCTATTTCATATGTCGTAGTAGTTAAAGATCCAAATGGTGCATTTATATTTATATTAAATAGTTTAAAATAGAAAAAAATGGTTGCATAGTCGAGCATTGGCTCATTGTACTTGTTTTAATTTTAGATTTGTTTTGGTGTTTATGAGCATTGTATATTCTTACTCAAGTTAGGAAATCAAAATATGTAGGAGTATTGTATCTTATAGATCCCAACATTGGCACAAGAAGGGTTATGAAGTAGCCATAATCCAAAGAGATGGAAGAGAAGCACAAGGAAGGACATGTAGATGAAGGAAAAAATAGACTTGTGAGGTTGGAAGATTAAATAACCAATAGTTCTAGGTGCATGCTCATCCTCATGGGCATTCTTAAGAAGACAATTAGAACCTCTTCAAAGAAACAAGAATCTCATGAGAAACTTGAGTATAATGAGGAGCTGAGAAAAGAGAAGGAAGAACCAAAGCTCAAAAAATAGGACTTTAGTAAAAAAACTTATCAACACCTACTTAAAATGGAAGCGAAGGTCAAGTTCAAGCCCTATGAAAGTGAAGTAGATGCACTAAAGTTGAATAATTAGTTGCAACGATTAGAAGTATATTACAGTGTGTACAATACAAGAGGAATGGAAAAATGGTTTTTTCGAAATTGAGGCTAGAAGGCCATGCACAAACTTGGTGGGAGAGCCACACTGAGGAACTTATGGTAAGAGAAGATGCACAAGTAACTAAGTGGAAGGTATTCATGGACCTCCTATTAAAGTCTCAATTTTACCTTGTCGAGTTTGAAGAAGACCAAATGATTTGGTGTCACTATCACTTGCAGAACGAAAGCATAGAGAGTACAACAAAGACAATTTAGGGGCTAAATTTCTATTTTTCCATTTTTTTCCAAAAAATATTCACCCAAATGTTTTAGGATTAAATTATTTTACTTTAAATATTTCCAAAACTTTCTAGAGACTATATAAAATCCTTAGAAATTTGAATATTTTTACAAAAATATCACAAACCTTTAATAGTTGGCATTTTAAGAATTACTAAGATTTTCCAAAGTTTATACACTTTAAGATACATATGGATCCTAAATGAAAACCTAGAAGGAGATGAATCTAAGTAACTTCCATCACAAAGAGGGGAAGAATATGACAAAGTTATTGTAACACCATGTTTCCCCCCATGTTTGTAATTATGCTAAGACTTCATGTCATGTGATTATAAAGCATGTATTGATGCCATTGATTAATAAAAAACATCAAACAATTAACTAAGAGGGAAATGCCTTGAGTACTGGTCATGGTGTCGGAAGTGGGATTGGTGAGGTGGAGTGGAGAAGTTTCAATGAAGAAAATGGGAAGCTTGTTCAACATTCCATCCTACACTTGCAAACTTGAATGCAACACCTTCCAACATACTTAGATCTGTATGGAGCCATGTGCCTAGTTATGGGTAGTAGGATTGGTGGTTGAGGTAGTTATAACTACTGACAAATTTTATGTTTGGAGGGAACCAAAGAGCCAGTTAGGAACTAAAAAAAAGACATCCCTGGATTGCCCCTTTGATTTCAGATCCATGACTGAAGGGTTGTGTTTTAAAGCAACCACGAGAATCCCAAGGATTGGATGGAAGAAGAGAACAAAGGTGGAAAAACATCACGAGAGAAGAGCTAGTAGAAAATACACAAGAATAAGGAGAGGAAGAGAGATGCGAAGGGGGAGAATGCACTTAGGAATATTTTCAGTAGCCTGAGAAGTCGTGGATGCACTCTAACCAAGAACCATAGAGAACAAAGTGATTTGCAGACTCACGAATAGAGGTATTTTTGTGCATAGATTAGAGTTATAGAGGAAATTGGGAAGTTGTTTCTAAAGAAAATAGAAATCTTTCCCAAGGAATTAATGGCCACCCTGGAATAGAGAAGACCCAAATCTAGACTAGAGTAATAGAGGACCGCGGCTTGGTGCTTACTGGAATGAAACTGAAACCAATAAGGGGAAGTCGTTGAGGGACTGTATAGCATAGAAGGGAATCCCTTATGTATAGGAAATCCAACTGGGAAGGTGCCTGATAAATCCGTGGAGGTCCTGAGGTCAGTGTGAAGAGGGAAACTTTTTTTGTTTCCAGTGGAGTGAAGGAGAGTAACCTTCTTGGACCATTTTCCTAATTGGGTAGTCAACTGAATCAATCCCCTTGTGGTATCATGGCTTGGCACAGGGGTGGCATGTTGTAGAAAGGAATACTACAGTAAATCCTATGGTTGGAAGGAAAAACTTCCTCTCTTAGTTAGTTGGTTGGTTTGATATTTCAATGAACATATAAGTATTTTAGATCAACATGTTTGATTTATGATGCAAATATGTTATTTTATGGTTTGTATGATAAATGTGAATGCATGAAGGAATGGTTGAATTCCTGAGTAAAATGGGATATATATGATTGTTGTCATTAATGACGTGTTAGACTTGAATGGCCCCATAAGTAGTGTTAACACAAAGTGTATCCCTATGAAAACTGCAAGCCTTTTAAATTGAAATCTTGCAATATATAAACTTTCACTAGATGAGTGATGAAAATAATGGGTATAATCTTGTGGAACTGTAGGCCCATGAAATGGAAAGTTTGTAGGATATGAAAATTTTCATCCAAGTTAAGAGGTGAAATTTCCTTAGCTAGTTCAAAGTGAAGGTGAAAGTCCAAGAGGCCTAATAAAGTGTTGGCACGGGGGCAACCCAAGGGTTCAACTCTAACAACACACCAACAAACCCTAACTATTGGCCCATTCGGCAACACCTACGAAGTAGATGTAGTCTAACCCGAAGTAGCAATAGGGGGTTGTAGGACACAAGTGTCTACAACTAGAAGTAATGCAAAGTGGATCTAGAATAATAACACACAACAAATAGATATTATTTACCAACTTAAACCTACTTCACATAGTTATATCTCAGATCTAGATCAGTAATGCAATAACAGACTAACATGAAGCAAAGAACACAACATCAACCACATAAGACAACAATATATAAGTGGTTCACCCTCTCCCTAGGGCTACATCCATAGAACTCTGTATCTTGATATATTATGTGAAAACATACAGTTCTATCTGCGCACTTAGCTTGCAGATCTCTCTCTCGTTCTCTCTTCTCTATCTCCCCTTCTTGCAGAGTTAATCTTCGCACCCAGTTGAAGATCTTACAATAAAAGAATGCTCACACACACAACACTTCTTCCTCGCACAATAGTAATGACTCAACAACATAATAACGATGAACCTAGAATGAACAATGATCAAGCTCCAACAACAATGAACCCCTCTTCTCTCATCTAGGTCCTTATTTATACATTACAATGACTCTTAGACAACCTTAGGCTGAAACCTAGGTGTCAAAACCCTAAATACCAAAACCCTCAGTGTCTAAAACCCTAGTTCAACTTGACCCGCATTTTCAGGGCTTTGTCAGCCTATCTTTCCTTCTTTACTACGAGGTGCTCCAAAGCATCCGTTGGTGGATTTTTTCACTTGTTGAGTTGTCCACGATCCATATTCCTTGCTTATCTTTATTCCTTAATATTCTCATTCAACTACTTTCTTTCTCTTACTCCGCTCCTTCTTTTATGCCTCTTTGACTATTTTGACCCATTCTCAATCAATGTGTCTTCCGCGCAGTTTGGACTTCATATTTTCTTTTCCTTTTTCTTCACTTTATTCCTTAATCCGTAACCAAGGTCCAACATGCCCCCAACACTCACCTGTGACTTGTCCCGATTCAATGCAAGACTGGACCTTTCTGTGTCACTTTGACTTACTTTGTTCTCTGTTAGTTCCCACTGTGTGAAGATTGTCTTTCGTGTGTTTGGTACCCAGTTTCAACTGCACCTAGTACTTACACCCTTCTTCTTATGCTTTTACCGAGAGCTGTGAGGGAGCTGGTTGTCATAATACAATTTCAACTGGCTTCCATTCACTAAATATTCCTTCCATTCTTCGTTCAAAGTCTTCAACTGTGCAACTCCTCCTTCTGTAACATAGGAAACCTCATATGGCCCAAGCCAATGTGTCCTGAACTTCCCTGGATGCTTCATGAACTTGCTGTCATATACCAATACCATATTTCCTTGCTTAAATTATTTATTTTTGATATGTCTGTCATGGTAGGCCTTTTCTCATTCCTTTTATACTTGCTGATGAAATCCCACAATAAATATGTCTTCCTCCAATTCCACCAACTGTGAGAACCTGTTTTGAACAATGCCAGTGTCATCCATATCTGTGAGTGCTGCAATTCTGGGACTAGGAAACAAATATTCCATAGGGACTACTACTTCTAGACCATAAACCAACTTAAAGGGAGTCTTCATTGTCAGCTTCTTGCAAGTGGTTCTATAATCCCATAACACTGTTGGTACTCTCAAATCCCAATCATCCATGTTCCCACTGCAAATATTCATCAACGCAGTATCCAAGATCTTATTTAAAGCTTCGACTATCCCATTCGCCTGTGGATGGTATGGATTGATCTTCTGATGGTGAAATTCAAATTTTTGAGTCAAGGCCTCAATAGTCTTATTAATAAAATGTGTGCCTTGATCACTCATAAGGATCTTCGGGAACCCAAATCTGGTTATGATATCATCAAATATGAACCATGCAGTTGTAGTTTCACTACAGTCCTCAACTTCTCTTGCTTCTGCCCATCTGGTCAAATACTCTATCGCAGTGATGATGTATCGAGCTCTTGTACTCTTTCCTAGTGGGTTGATAAGTCCTAAAAAATCAATTGCCCATTTCTCAACTGCCTGTAAGATTAGTTGCGGTGATAAAGGCATCTCATCTCTTCTGTAAGGTTTCCCCACTCTTTGACATACATCGTAGGCTTTGTAGTATTCCTTCGCATCTTTTTGTATAGTGGGCCACCAGAGGCCAGCTCTAAGAACATTATGTGCTATTGCTTTTCCTGCATAATGTCCTCCTATGATGCCTTCATGTTCTTCTGCCAGAATCAGTGGTCTCTTTGCCTCCATAATACATCTCCTCAATATCTCATCAAGTCCCATCTTATATAGTTGTCCATCTATAAGTGAAAAATTTGCAGCACAAACTACTAGTTGTTTCTTCCGAATGACTATATATTCTCAAGGTGCCATTCCTATTGACAGGAACTGAACTATCTCGAAGAAGCGATCATCAACTTTTCTAATGGCCAACAACTATGCATCTGGTAATGTATCCTCCAAACTGGTAGGTTCCTCTCCATGTTCTAACTTGGATAAGTGGTAAGGTCCCTTGTTCATTCTCCCTGGCTTCCACAATCTCAAAATCATAATCCTGGAATAACAGTAGCCATATCCATATTCTTCCCCCCAACATTGGATT
>ML805405.1:148188-159687 GCA_009831015.1 Picea engelmannii | reverse complement strand
AGTCCAATCATCAAAATATGCTTCCAAAAATTTATGTAAAAATTCCTTGAATGCTTCGACCACCACCATAGAAAAGATGGTCGGTGCATTCTTCAATCTGAAAGGCATCACTGTGTACTGGAAAGAAACCCATTCCATTGCAAATGTGGTCTTATGGCGATCTTCCTTAGAAATCATGATCTGGTGATAACCTGAAAATCCATCCGTGATGGAGTAAACTTCATGTCCTCCTACATTATCTAACACATCATCAGTAAAAGGTGTAGGGAATGGATCATACAAACATGCATCATTCAACTTTCTCAAGTCTACACAAATTCTGATCTCTCTTGCCTTCTTATATTGGACCACCATAGGGCTAATCCATTCTGAATCTTCAACAGGTTCTATGATTCCTACTTCCAACATTTTGTCTAATTCAATCTTGAATTTCTTCTTATACTTGGGATTCAATCTGTAGGGTCACTACTTGACTGGTCTTGCATCTGGTTTTAAGGGGATCTTTATTTCTCCCATGGGCCCTTTAATGCCCTTCATGTCGATGAACTTGGTTGGAAATAAGTCTTGATATTCATGAAATAATTCTGTGATCTTGTCAATGGTGGCATCATCCCAATAATCTCCCACATTTGCGATATTAGGTGCTTGCTCTAGTCTAATATTAACTTTCTTGATTTTGATTGACTTTCCAATAAAAGGTAGTTCAACTCCTAGTCCTTCTATGTCTCTCTTTCCTTCTGTTTCTGCGATGTTCACATTCCTAGGATCATCGTCCTCATCAGCATTGATATTGTAACAACCTTGAAGTTTATGAAGAGGTGTAGTCCATTCATCCTCTTCTTTCTGACCAGGGAGGTTAGGTGCCTCCTCAAAGACTTTTTGTCTTACAACTTGTAAATATTGATCTAATGTGGGGTACTGAATTTCAAATAAGAATGTAGCTACAAATTTTTGAGTCATACCATACCAATCTATAGGGGTGAGGTGCAATTCTGCTTACAGATACCAATTAATAGGCATTGTGTTCAAAGTGTTAATGAATTTATGCACCCACTATTCTTGATGAATGTTGCTTCAGACCTCCCCGCAACTTCACACATGGTCCTTCGGATAACTCTGACCTATGTATCGAACTTCAAATCCTTTGGTTTGGTCTGAAAAGCGCACTTTCATCAAAGTGCGACATTACACCCAGTTCGCGATGTTCTTATTATGTGTTCCCCACCATCTCACTGGAGTTGCTTTTAAAACTTCGTCCAGTGCCAACAACCTCTATTGTACTGGTACAATTTCTTCAGAATCCAATAAGAAAGTTTATGAGTGATTTAAACCATCAAATGTGGGTAGATTACTTACTTATGTGCCAATCCAATGAACTTCCGTGGTCAATATACCACACCTCTGCACATAAAATTCATACATTTTGTTCTTCCAGTTCTCCAATTCTTCTTCCAAATATGATGAACATGCATTGTCACTTCGCCAGCTTAAATTCCCATATGTTGTAGGATTAATGTAATCATGTTGTCTTGTTGTCAATTTATATATGTTCTCCAGCTTGTATGTGTGGTCTTATTCTCTGATGAGTTCCGTGTATCTGCGACCTTCATCAAGATCCAGAGGTGCAATGACCCTAAGGCCATCACCTTGAAATTTCATTCTTCTTTTCTTTAAGTCAATGACAGTGGAATTTTTGAAAGCCCAATCAATTCCTAACATCTCAACATGAGGACAGTTATTGTCAACTATCTCAATCACCTCAAAGTCCACAAATGTTCTTACCCCATCGATGTCCAGAGGGACATGCTCCAATCTCCCAAAGGGGCTTACTGCATGTTGATTATCCATCCTAATCTTGATAGGGGAGTAAATCAACTTGGGTTTTCCCATCAGTGCCCAGGTCTTCTTCGTCATAACATTAAATTCTAACCCTAAGTTGAGGACCACATAATCTATTTCATAATCCCCAATTTGAGCATAAGGTGCAGTTCCTTGTTTGTCCTTCTCTTTCTATATACTTTATGAATTGGTTTGTTCAATGGAGGGTCTACCCTTCCTATTTCATACTGCCTGATCAAATTTTGTAGTTCTTGTACATATCTTTCATCCTTAATCAAATTAATTCAAGTACACAAGAATTCCATAAGCTTGCTTACCTCTTTTCGTCCTCTAGGTGAAGCTAATTGATCGATTGCCATAGGCATTCCACATTCTCTCACTTCTAGTTGTGTCTTTGATGAAGAAGCCTGATATCTTCCAAACTCTCTTCTTACCTCTTCAAATGTCTGCTTTTCTTTATTTGGATCAAACATTTGTGTCTTCTCTGCATCTCTTCTAACCCTTGATTCTTCTGTAGTCTTTTCTTGGCTCACTTTTTCTTCTCCCGTAACAACTCCTCCTCTAGTGATAACAGCGACTCTGGGATCCTCTCTACAAGGTTCTGCTGAGATTAGTTGTACTTGTTGGTTTCCTCCTCATCTCTCCTGAAGTTTGGCTAACATCACAGGACAATCTTCAATAACATGTTCAAATGAGTTGTAGTAGTTGCAAGTGGTACAAGGGTTATGGAAGTCCCTTTCCAAGTGTTCTAGTTGTGTGCAGTTATAAAAAATGATCTGACCTCGACCTCGACCCATGCCTCATCCTCATCCTCTTCCCCTGAATCCACCATGAGGGTTGAAGTTTCCTCTTCCTGGAGAGTTAAACTGCGTAGCATTTCCTTCCTGTTGAATCTCTCCTTGAATCCTATATGTATCTCTTAACCTTTCATGTAGGAGATCATAAGCCCTACAATCCTTCTCATCATGCTCCACAAATTTACAGAATGTGCAGTAAAAATTGGTAGGTGTCTGGACATATTTTTACATGTAATAACATTCACCAGGGTGATGTCTATTTCTACATACCTCGCACCAGGGTACAGTAAAATACCTCAAAGGGCTCGGAGCTCTAGAGGCCAATTATTCATGTAATAGGGGAAAATGCTCCTTTCCATGGCCCTCTAACTTGCATCTAATACACCAGATGTATTCTCTTTTATATTTTCCCTTTTCTTTCTTCATATCTTCGAATTGCAGAGATAAGCTAGTTAGCTAAATCAAAATTTGACTCATACCTGAGATGGATTCTCCCATAGGGGTTGATTCTAGTTTCATGGTGATCTCCAATGCCTCAGCCTGTGAACCAACCTTCCGTTGCATCAAAGGAACTATGATGTGTGGTAAGAGGGCAACAATGAACCAATCCTTGTTCTTCTTTTCAGGGATCTAAAAATGAAAATGGCTTGTCAAGGTCTTAAACCTCTGATCAAACTCCCAAACAGGTTCAGCTACTCTCTTCTTGATGTCTTTCAGTTTTGTAATGAACTGTGAATCTGACTTAGGTATCTTGAATTCTGCACTCAATGCAGTCTTGATATTGTTCAGCGATTTAGCTTGTGAAACTCCTTTAACAAACTTCACATACCAACTCAGCGCACGGTCTCTCAAGGTAGTACTAAACTAATCTCTCTTAACAACTTCATCACTAACTTGCTTAATACTCCATAAAGCTTCACATAAAAACTAGTGTTGATCAGGATCTTCAAATCCATCTCCTCTAAAGATAGGTAGCCTCATTTCATCTGCCACTAGATCTTCTTGGGTTTCTTGATTGAGTATGTACTAAAATGATGGTAACAATGCTCTGAGTGCTCTGGTAAATCTGACTACTCTGGTTACTTAAGGCTGCTAAAACAACAAGAGGAGTAATAGAACTTACTTCGACAGTCGGCGTAGTTCCTGAAGTTTCCGATTCTTCCTGAAGAGGTTCTTCAGTCTTCTCTTCCTATGCCCCAAAGGACACTAATTGTTCCTTGTTCAATAATTATTCTTCTTCTCCACTATAGAACCCTTCATTATGTGCTAGTGGTTCATGGCTCTGCTCAAACAAGTTTACTAGAGGGACCTCTTTGAAGGTTCTCCCACTGCGGGTATGTCCAACCTATGCGTCGTTGTCACTGTCGAGTTCTTGAACATTAGTTTTCAATCCGATCGATTACTGTATTTTCAATATGTTCTTCTCATGCAATAGCATCTTGATCTTCAACTTCAAAAAGTGTAAAAAAATTCCTCTAGGTCCCTTAAAGAAATATCTCTCTGCTTGGCTATATGACTCAACCCTATCAATAGCAAACTCAGTGATGTACCCTCCAATAGTACTATCAAAACAGTGATCTACTGCTCTTGACATGACGTTATTAACTCTCTTGACCTTCTTGATCAACGCTGACGTCCAAACCACAGGTGGTCAAGATCTGATCTCAAACTGGGTATCTACTAATTTGGCTAATCACTCATATAGTTCGTTATGAATTCCTCCAAAGAAAATCTCATGTATATCAGTAAAGATATACCTTTCCAATCAATCCTCTATACTAATATTAGAGTTCTTGTTCTGGGCTTTGGAGAAGTCTCTTTCTTTTTCTTCTATCCACTTCTGATTCTTTGTCTTCAATGAAAACCACCTTAACATTCCCTCAAGAAGATCTCGGTCCCGACAACAGAACCATTTGTTGGCACAGGGGTAGACCCAGGGTTCAAATCTAATAGCACACCAACAAGCCCTAAATACTGGTCCTTTTGGAAACACCTACGAAGCAGATGTAGTCTCACCTGAAGTAGAAATAGGGGGTTGCAGGACATAGGTGTCTACAACCAGAAGGAATGCAAAGTGGATCCAGAACAATAACACACAACAGCTAGATATTATTTACCAACTTAAACCTACTTCGCACAGTTATATCTTTGATCTAGCTCAATAATGCAATAACAGACTAATAGGAAGCAAAGAACACAACATCAACCATAGAATACAACAAGATATATGTGGTTCACTCTCTCCCTAGGGCTATGTGCACAGAACTGTGTTTCTTGATATATTATGTGAAAACATACAGTTCTATCTACGCACTTAGCTTGCATATCTCTCTCTCTTTCTCTCTTCTCTACTCCCCTCCCTGTGCACCCAGCTGCCGAGTTGATCTTCGCACCCAGCTAAAGATCTTACAATACAAGAATGCTCTCACACACAACACTTCTTCCTCACACAACAATAATCACTCAACAACACAATAACGATGAACCCAAAATGAACAATGATCAACCTCCAACAACAACGAACCCCTCTTCTCTCATATAGGTCATTATTTATACATTACAATGAATCTTATACAACCTTAGGCCGAAACCTAGGTGTCAAAACCCTAAATACCAAAACCCTAGGTGTTTAAAACCCTAGGTCAACTTGACCTACATTTTCAAGGCTTCACCAGCCTATATTTCCTTCTTTCCCACGAGGTGCTCCAAAGAATCTGTTGGTGGATTTTTCTTCTTGTTGAGTTGTCCACAATCCATCTTCCTTGCTTATCTGTCTTCCTCAATATTCTTGTTCAATGGCTTGCTTTCTCTTACTTCACTCCTTCTTTTCTTCTTCTTTGACCACTTCGACCCATTCTCAGTCAATGTGCCTTCCACACAGTTTGGACATCGTCTTTTCTCTTCCTTTTTCTTCGCTTTCTTCCTTAATCCATAACCAAGGGCCAACATAAAGCCTCAAGGAATAAGTTTGAGGAGACCCTAAGAAGTTTAAGTCCTAAATCAAATTGTCAACCTCAAGAAAACCCCTATTTTGAGTCGAAAGGATGCATAGTCATTGATTTGGTATGGCAAAAAGATCGTGACCATAGGTTGGAAGGAAAGGTCAACGAAATAACCCAGTGCATGATTTCAATGGGACTCTAATGGGAGAGTCACTGAGTCAACAAGATTTTTTGATTTATCAGAAAGAGGGATGGTGAATTATGTACTATTGATGTTAGGCATAAAACCATTGGAAGACAAACTGTCGAAGTTCAAGACAATGGTCTTTGAGGGAGTCTGAAGTCTAGGTAGTCTGAGTAATGTCGATCCACCCGGATGTGTCCTGTAGGATCTCAATTGTTTGATATCCTATGGTTTGTTTTAGGGAGGAAGGAATAGGAACCTTATCCACCATGCATTTATAAACCTCGGGTGCATCTTGATAATCAAATAAAGAAAAATAATATCGTTAGATCCATCGTAGTGAGCATCATCATAGTGAGCTGGCTAGAGTGGTTTATGACACTGAAGTGGATGTACTCCAATGGTGAGGGACTACGAGAGAGGATGAGAGTTATCAATCATAAAGTGGAAGTGATGTGATCTTAGTCATAGGATCGTCGTGGGACGCACCCGTTCATCTACAAAGTAGTTGAAAAGAAGGGAGATAATTTTTGTGTGGATTAAAGGACCGATGAGATCAATTTCATTGGTTCCTGAGTCTGAGATTCATGGGATCTATTGGAATGAAACTGTTAGAATGAAAATTTAAGTCTAAAACTTGTTGTTTCGATGAGAAAGAGTTCAAGTAATTCTAGAGCATTGTTTTGGAGGCGATAAGTGACTCTAACCATCCAATTGAGGGTGTATATGCCCCTAGTCATTGCAGAGAACTCTGTAGAAGGATTTCTTGGGTAATTTGGGGGTCGAACAAGTAAGGTTTTACACAATAAATATTGTGATAAAATAAGTCCTCACCTAAACAGTGATGAACTGAAACCTGGGAGAGTAAAATCGAATACTTACTCTGAGGAAAGAGAAAAAAATCAAACATCCCACTAGCCTAAGAGGTTTAAGGGTTCGGTTGTGTTACAGAGTGGTATCAAATTAGTGTTCAAACTCTAGAATTGAATGGGTCACTGAGACGGCTTGATTGTTCGAGAAAATATTTATTTTCCCAAGAATGCATGTTATAAATTGATTAATGTAATGCATAAAAATGAAATTATAATCATCACATAGGATGTATTGAAAGAAAAGCAGAGGTGAGTGGTGTAGCATAGCATGGAAGACACCTCACACCTCATAGATGAGGAATCCAATGGCTGGAGGGATAGAGAAACCCCTCAAGACTTGGTAGCTACTTTCAGAAGTCTAAAGGAAGACAATGAGAGGATCATGAGAGCTCAGTATGAGAAGGAGAAGATGAATGTAGTGCTACTGCAAAGCTTGTCAAAAATTCAAAAGCATCTGTAGCAAGGCCCAACCACAATTAATGGAGAATTGCAGCAATCAGAGAGGTTGAAAACCTCTTCATATGCCCAAAAGCATTAAGCCATAGAAATATAGGAAAGAGTTCTTCCAGGAAGATGGATCAGGATGTGAATACATGCATATCATGTGGAAATATTTCCATAGATTCATCCAATGGGAAGTCTGATTCCAAAGAGTTGTCCAACAGTGAAACTAGATTGAGTGTTCCTAGGAAGAAGAAAAAGAGACACTCACAAAGTTCTATGATGAAAGAATTAAAAAATGTTAAGGAACTTACGTTTGATGCAGAAATCAAGAAGGGAGAAGAATTCAAGGCTTGGATGTTCAAGCTGAAGAAGTATTTTCAGGTATAAAACTACTCAAAAATTACCAAGGAAAATATTGTTGTCTTCAATCTAAATGGAGAAATTTCTATTTGGTGGGAAGACCTCAAGTAAGTCAAAGGAATGAAAGAGGGAAAGTTGACCTGAAAGCAGTTTGAAAAGTGTAATACCCCAAGGCCGAGCCCCTTCTGAATTGCAATTTTTATTATAGGCTGGTGAGCCAAGTGGTTATAAGCTAAAAGACTTATGTGTTTATTAGGCTGGTGAGCCAGATGCTAAGGCCAATGAGCCTAAATTTTGTATATGTAATTATGAAGAAAATTAATAAAAATATAAACACTATTGCATGTAGACCGACCACGAAGAAGAGTTATGGGGGACTAAGCTCCACTAGGTAGAGTAAGGAAGGGGGGGATAAGTATTTAGACCTAGGGGGGGATAAGTATTTGGGCCTAGGGGATAAGCTAGGGGGCTTACCTCTAGAGGAATAATATTTTAATATTATTTCTTGAAGACTAACATGAACATGATATGTTTTTGTTATCCTAAGTTTCTGGAAAGTGGGACAGAGGCTAAATGGAGCACATGCAACTCCAGGAAGACAAGTGTCGACCTCGACACATGCAGTTAAAGCTAACGTGCCATCTTGTGTTGGTGGTTGATCCTGCCATTCTCCCATCTTGCACGTGAACCCGAGAACTCCCTCGTTTGATCTCTACATACCCTCACACATCTCTAAAAATAGAAACCGTGAAGTCGTCATGTGATGCTTCCTATGAAGCCGACGCAATTGTAGTCTCATGAGCCGTGTTGTGAATTAGGGTTAGGTTGTTGCCTTTTTGGGTGTCCATACCCGTTTTTCCTTGTTGTTGTCACCCATACCTGGTTGCTGCTGAGTTGAAGACTGGTTGAAGAGGCAGGTTGTCAGGCATGTGAGCAACTCTCCCAGGTGAGAGAGTTTGTTGCGAAGTGAGTTCTCTTAGAAGGGAGTCCCATAGCAGCTACAGTACTTTGAGACTTCTAGTCTAGCCTGTTGTTGAAGCCCAAAGTAAGGGAGGTGTACTAGCCGATGGACTTATATTAGTGAAGGTGTATCCTCCTGGGGTGGAGCAGGCATGTGGGGAATGAGGGTCTGTGGATTGTGGGCGTAAGTGGCTCCTGGGATAAAAGATCCTTCAGGTTGCTTTGTGAAAGTTCCTTGTTTTCCTTGCCAAGCCTATAATTCCCTTGCCCAATGGAGTTTAGTCCCAACTCGGGGGTGACCTACTTTTGAGAGTGATGAGCAACGCGGTCTAAGGCTAGGAGATTCATGGAAGGTCTGCACGCAGTTGGTGGATTTACTATAGATAAAAGATAAGTATCATTGTTTTTCTTAGTTAGGTATTTTATGCATGTTTTGTGATGCTTGAATGTTATCATGTATTCTGTTTCATGTGGATTTACTGTTAATCTTGTTTGAATCTGAACTACTAGTATTAATTTTGTGTTATCATGATTAAGTGTTTTAAATTCATTAAAATGCATATATATCGTATAAGTGTATATTCCACATGGTAGCATTACCTGGTCTCTGGAGGGTCAGGGATGTTAAAAATTGTTATCAGAGGCATGGTTTCGAAATTGAGCCTGGATGGGCCATGTTAGTGGTTAACGAGACAAATATTTCAGAGTGAATTGTTGTCAAAAGGGACAAAATTCGAGTTTCAGAGTGTCCCTAGGTGCAAGGAGTGCATCAACAGAGTCTTTGACTCAAAAATATCGGGAGAAATAGATTGAATTTTCTCATGAAGGGGTGCAAAGATCTGTTGCAAGGAGTGCACAAATTTGAAAGTTGACTAAGTGTCGAAGCAACCCTCTAAGGAGAAAGGGGTTCAAGAAACGAAGCTCAGGAGGAGGAGTGTCAATAGTCATCTGATCTGTTGTTCGAAGGAGTCTAGACCACTAGATCTGTGTCTAGGAAAGCAAAGGAGAGCGTTGAGGAGGAAACAGATTCCAATACGTCGGATCTAAGCACAAAGGATCGACAATCGTCTGATCCAGGTTGACAGGTGGGACAAGATACACAAATCCGGAGCTAGAGAACTTTGGAAGTTCTGTGATTGAGAAGAAAGTGAAATAGCCAATGTAGATCCTAGGCGTTGGTTGCCAGAGGGGTACGTGTCAACAAATCTGATACTTCGAGGAAAGTCACTTTGGAGGATTTCAAGTGTTGTGATTTTAAAACTCCCGAAGGCCGAAGTGTTGAAGTCACTCATGGTCATTGATCATGAAGGAGGAGATGCATCGGTAGATCGTGAATTCTGTGGGAAAGCGCTTTGGGAAAAAGTGAGTGTAGAGGAGTTGAAACTCCTGAAGTCTAAAGCTCTGAAACCCAGATAACCGAAGTGGTGAGTCATGATGACATCACCTAAAGGTGACGTGGACACATGGGATGTGTGCCACGTGTCAGTGGGTTTCGAACTCGTGTAAGGTTGAAATGGCATTTGGAATGTGACGCGTGTCACCCATCTGAATGGGCCACATATCAGCCGCTAGTATTCCGCCATGTGGCATCCTATATGAGCAGGGTTAGTGGGGCCTGAGGTTACATAACATAGTTAAAGGTCAGTGGGCCCACACTGGCGTTGATCACGATACATCCAAATCGACAGCATGGAGGAATTACGGGGACCTAAGTTGCATGAGAATTAATTTCTCAGGGCGGTCCTGCAATCCAAACCATGGTTTTCCCAGGGGGGTTACATGTCAGCATCAGAGGAATTATAGGATGAAAGGTGGGTTAATCCAAACCACCATTGCATGCCACTGCAATTGGAAAACGTTAAGTTTGGATGTGCAGATGTGAGATCCTCTGAAGCTCCGAAGTCCTGAAGACCTGAATTCCCGGAACTCAGACACCTGAGGTTCCATAGTGAGTGTTAGTCATTGGATGTTGAGCAGACATGGACTGTTAATCCACTTTACTTCACTGTAACAACCCTAGTTGAATATATGCTTAGGGATTATTAAGTAAAATTAATTAGATAATTAATTGTCCTAATATGGTTTTAATTAAACAATGATTAGCATTAATAATATTAATTAATTAATTATTAATTAATTAATTAATTAATTATTAATTAATTAATTAATTATTTATAACTTTTGATTAATTAATTAATTAATTACATATCACATTCAATGACATGGGTAATAAATTTAAGGGGCTTAATAATTTTAATTTGTTTAATTAAATGCTTTATGTATGTGGGAGGGGATAAGACATTAAAGAAGGGAATAAGATAATAATGAAGAGGATAAGATAATAAAGAAGGGGGGGATAAGATAATAAAGAAGGAGATAAGGAAATTAATGAGGTGGAGGAGAGTCGGTGAAGGGGGGATATGACGGGGAAGAGTCTTACGAGGAGGGGGATTCTTTTGGGAGGCATGAAGCATTTTGAGGAGGAGGATATATTTATGCGGGAGATTTTTCTATGGAGATCTCTGGTGTGAGGAGTTTGGTTTTGGGGGTTTTTGGTAAAGCAGAAGCAGGGAGCACTAGTTTGCTGGGGGTTTTGGGCATGGGGGCCAGGATATCCTTACGGTATCCTGGAGCTAGGGAGTCGGACAGGCTACTCCTAGCTGGCAGGGAGGAAAACTCAGTTTTGGGCAATGTTTGACATAGTTTCAACTTCAGCATTGGACCAACGGAGCAACGGGATTTAGCATCAGAAGCAGGTAATTTGTTTATGAAATTGCTAAGTTATTTTCATGATGTAGTTAAATTTTAATTTTTTTTCGAATATTATATGCTCATATGATGGGGAATGAATTATTTATGTATGAGGAAGAATTATATGTTTAAATTGTAATAAATTTATAATTTAATTTAGTATGGTCTTACAAATGGTATCAGAGCCTTAGTTTGAAATCTGGGCCTAAGGGCCAAGTTCCAACTCCAGCTCCAACTCCACCTAGCCACACAACCAACAAAACCCTACTGCAATCTCCCTTGCTATAGTTGGTGAGCATGCTAATATTGCCAAGAAAAACGCTAAGTCAACTTCCTATTATATAATTGGA
>ML805405.1:106561-127195 GCA_009831015.1 Picea engelmannii | reverse complement strand
AGGAGGACATGGGCAGTAGAGTACCAAGGATCTATGCAGCCCTGGACAACAAGCAAGAAGAATATCAGTCACACATGATTGAAGTGGAAGGTATGGTAAAAAAACCATGCCTTTACTATTTTAATTGATTCAGGGGCTAGCCATAGTTATGTAGATCCTAGAGTGGTGGAAATTTTGCAATTGACGAGAAGAAAACATAGAAAATATTGGCTAGTGCAGATGGCTACAGGAACCAAGAGAAAGGTTATAGAATTGGTTAAGTATTGTCCAATGAACATGAACAAACTGAGAACGAGAGCTGAATTGGGATGGATTGGTTGGACCAACACCATGCCATCTTATATTGTCGTAAAAAATACATTCACTTTCCTGGATGAGGAAGGGAATCAAAGAATAGTCCAAGGAATTCCCAGGGCAGTTACTGTTAGAGAAATCTCAACAATTCAGCTGAAGAAGTGCTACAGGAAAGGATGTCAATTATTTGCAACCCACTTGGAGGAAGCACCTGAGGATAAGGTGTCAAAGATAAAAGACCATGTAGTATTAAAATATTTTGAGGATGTATTCCAGGAGGTACCAGGACTACCCCCGAAAAGAGATATTGACTTTTCTATAAACTTGATGCCTGGAGCAGCTCCAGTATCAAAAGCTCCTTACAGAATGAGTACACCAGAGATGAAAGAAATGCAATTGCAGCTTGAAGATATTCTGAAGAAGGGGTATATACGCCCAAGTGTGTTACCTTGGGGAGCCCCAGTCCTGTTTGTGAAGAAGAAAGATGGGACATTGATATTTTGCATTGATTTCAAACAGTTGAACAAAGTGACTGTTAAGAACAAGTATCCTCTGCCAAGGATCTATTATCTCTTTGATCAATTGAAGGATGCTAAGATACTTTCGAATATAGATCTCAGGTCAGGATATCACCAGGTAAGAATAAAGGATGAAGACATTAACAAGACCACCTTCAAAACAAGGTATGGTCATTATGAATTCACAGTGGTGCCATTTGGGTTGTTGAATGTGCCCATTGTCTCTATGTGCCTAATGAATGGTGTATTCAGGGACTATCTAGACACGTTTGTCATAGTCTTTTTGGATGACATCCTGGTGTATTCTAAGTCGGAGGAAGAGCATGAAAAACATATGAGGATGGTGTTGCAAGTGTTAAGAGAGCACCAACTGTATGCCAAATTGAGAAAGTGCTCATTTTATCAAAATAATTTCAAAGGATGGGATAGCCATGGATCCTGAGAAGATAGAATTCATCAGATAATGGTCAGCGCCAAAGAATGTGATAGAAGTCTGATCCTTTATGGGTCTAGTTGGCTGCTACATAAGGGTCATTGCAGGATTTTCAAGGATAGATCACCCCATAACTTCCTTGCAAAGGAAGGAGAAGAAGTTTCAGTGGACAAAAGAATGTAAGAGAAGTTTCTAGCGATTGAAGTAGTTGTTAACCAGTGCTCCAATCCTAAGGATTGCAAATCTGAATGAAGATTTTGTAGTGTGCACAGATGCATGCAAAGAAGGAATGGGAGGAGTCCTAAGCCAGAATGGATTTGCAATATGTAATGAGTCCAGGAAATTGAAAGAGCATGAAAAAAAATATGCAACTCATGATTTGGATTTGGTGGCCATCATTCACGCTCTGAAGAAATGGAGGCATTACCTCATGGGAAGGAGGTTTGAACTGAGGATAGACCATAATGGTATGAATTATTTGTTTGATCAACCAACCTTGAATGTTAGGAAGAGTAGGTGGTTAGAATTCCTTTGTGAATACGACTTTGATATCAAGCATATCAAAGGAAAGGAGAACAAAGTAGTTGATGCAATCAGCAAGAGAGTGCATGAATTACATGCTACAACCATTAGCATGTACCAAACTAACATTAAAGGAAGAATTTTGGAAGCTACAAATGCAGATTTGTAGTACATGGAATCGGTAGCAAAGATACAACAAGGTAAGATGCTACAGAGAGTGGAAGATTATAAGTTGGGATCTGATGGAACACTCCTTTACAAAAACAAATTTTATGTTTATGATTATAAAAGAAATGCAAAATGTGCCTTATGTTGGGCACCCTAGATATCAAAAAACTGTGGTAGCAGTCAAGAGCCATTACTTTTGGCTAGGTATGAAGAAAGAGATTGTTGAATACATCGCCAAATGTATGGAGTGTCATAAGGTTAAATCTGAGCACAGGCGCCCAACAGGGTTTCTACAACCTTTACCCATCCTTGAGTGAAAGTAGGAGGTAGTGACATTGGCTTTCATCACAGATTGCCCAGAACAGGAAAGCAACATGATTCAATCATGGTGGTGGTGGACAAGCTTATGAAAGCTGCCCATTTTATTCCATTCAATACTACTCACAAGGTAGATAATGTTTCTAATATATTTATGAGGGAAATAACATGATTGAATGGTGTTCCCAAGACAATTGTGTTTGACAGAGACCTGAAATTCACCTCAAAATTCTGGAAAGGGATATTCAAAGGATTCAGAACGAATCTAAACTTCATCACTTCTTATCATCCTGAGTCCAATGGGTAGACAAAGAGGGTGAACCAAGTGATAGAATACATGTTAAGGATGTATGTGATGGAAAAACCATCTAAATGGGAAGACTACCTACACTTGGTAGAATTTGCCTGCAACAATGGGTATCAAGGATCATTGAAGATGAGCCTGTTTGAAGCACTTTACGGAAGAAAGTGAAACACTCTAGTAAGTTGGGATAACCCAGCTGATAGAGAAGTAGTTGGAACATATTTTCTCAAGGAAATGGAAGAACAAATGCTAAAGATTAAGCAACATTTGAAAGCTTCCCAAGATAGGCAGAAGAGTTATGCTAATAAGAACAAGACCCATAGGTATTTCAAAGTGGGTGATCATGTTTTCCCGAAAGTGAAAGACAAAAAAATTTCCCTGAAGCTGGGAAACTATTCAAAGTTGGTAGCTAGATTTTGTGGACCGTTTGAAATCCTAGAAAGTATTGGACCAGTTCCATATATGCTTGCATTTCCTGCATCCATGACTATACATAATGTGTTTCATATTTCATTGCTTAATAAATATATAACTGATGCTAATCATGTAATCGATTGGAATGTGATTCAGGTGGATCAAGAAGGCATCTTGTAGGTGCATCAAGTGTGTATACTGGATCAGAAAATAAAGCAGATCCGAAATTGAGCCATAGGGCTTGTAAAATTCCAATGGACCTAGTATAGTCCCGAGGAAGCAACATGGGAGCATGAAGATGCTATGCAGGCAGAGTACCCACATCTTTTTGAAGATTTTGGAAATGTTGTTGTTTTTTTGTAAATAAGTTGCACTAAGGACAGTGAAAAAATAAGGGAAGGGGATTGTAATACCCCAAGGCTGAGCCCCTTCTGAATTGTAATTTTTCTTGTAGGCTAGTGAGCCAAGTGGTTATAAGTTGAAAGACTTATGTGTTTATTAGGCTAGTGAACCAGATGCCAAGGATAATGAGCCTGATTTTTGTATATGTAATTATGCAGAACATTAATAAAAATATAAACATTGTTGTGTGTAGACCAACCACGGAGAAGAGTTATGGGAGACTAAGCTCCACTAGGTAGGGTAAGGAATGGGGGGCTAAGAATTTGGGCCTAGGGGCTAAGCTAGGGGCTTACCTCTAGATGAATAATATTTTAATATTATTTTCTGAAGACTAAGGTGAACATGATATGTTTTTGTTATCCTAAGTTCATGGAAAGTGGGATGTAGGCTAAATGGAGCACATGGAGCTCCAGGAAGACAAGTTTCAAAATGGGTGCATGCAATTAAAGCTGAAGTGTTAGATCATGTTGGGGATTTGTCTTGCCATTCTCCCATCATGCTCGTGAACCTGAGACCTCCATCATCTGACCTCTACATACCATCACGCATCTATGAAACCATAAACTGTGAATTCGTCCCATGTTGCTTCCTGTGAAGCTGATGCAATTGTAGTCACCTGAGCCGTGTTGTGACTAAGTGTTAGGTTGTTTCCTTTTTGGGTGTCCATACCTTCTTTTCCTTGTTTATATTGCTATTTTGTTGTTGTAACCCACACCTGGTTGTTGCTGAGTCGAAGACTAGTTGAAGCGGTAGGTTGTTAAGCAACTCTCTCAAGTGAGAGAGTTTGCTAGGAAGTGAGTTCTCCTAGAAGGGAGTCTCGTAGCAGATATAGTACTCTGAGACTTCTAGTATAGTCTATTTCTGAAGCCCAAGGTAAGGGAGGTGAACTAGCCGATGGAATTGTATTAGTGAAGGTGTATCCTCCTAGGGTGGAGCAGACGTGTGGGGAATACGGGTCTGTGGGTTGTGGGCGTAAGTGGCTCCTGGGATAAAATATCCTTCTTGTTGCTTTGTGCAACTTCCTTGTTGTCCTTGCCAAGCCTATAATTCCCTTGCCTGATGGAGTTTAGTCCAAGCTCAGGGGTGACCTACTACTGAGAGTGATGAGCAACGTAGTCTAAGGATGGGAGGTTCATGGAAGATCTGTACATAGTTGGTGGATTTACTCCAACTAAAAGATAAGTATCATTGTTGTGCTTAATTATGTATTTTATGCATGTTTTGTGATGCTTGAACGTTATCATGTATTCTGTTGCATGTGGATTTACTGTTAATCTTGTTTGAATCTGAATTGGTTGCAGTAATTCTATGTTATCGTGATTAAGTGTTTTAAATTCATTAAAATGCATATATATCATATAAGTGTATATTCCTCATGGTAGCATTACCCAGTCTCTGGAGGGTCGGGGATGTTGCAAAAGGTATTTTAGAAAGGATTACCTATCAGAGAAATACTTTGATGGGAAGATCAAAGAGTTCCATGAACATAAGTTGGGACAACTTACCATGAACATCTATGCCAATATAGTTTTAGAGATGATGAGGTATGATCCTTACTTCAAGGATGAGAAAGCATGTATACAATTTCTTCTGAATGTATTTCCATAGTCCTACCAAGACAAAATTGAGTTTGATGAACCTAAAACATTGCAAGATACCATTAGGAAGGCCAAGTGTTGTGATGACCATTCTAAACATAAGAAATATCCTTCTAAGGATTGGAAGAGAAAGGATACAAGTGGATTCCAGAAAAATGGATTAAAATCATTCTCATATAAGAATCTGAAGAAAGGTGCACAATTTGGTCAACCGAGAAGAAGTATACATCAACAAAATTTTCCATCTCAAAGTGGAAACATACCAACAGATCAAGCAAGAGAAATGGTAGAGGAACCAAAGAAAGGGCCTCTATAGTGTTGGGGTTGTGGAGAGACACATCTATTAAGAGATGATCCTCACAAGCAACATGAAAAAAAGATAGTTTATCATGTTCAAGAGGATACTACAGTCAATGATGTGGCTAGAAGTGTGCCCAAAACATATGCAACTGTGGAAAATCAATAAGCATACCACCAAGCTTCAGTAGTGGAATTAGAAGGTAAAATTTCCAAGAAACCCATCTCTATTTTAATTGAACCTATATCTAACCATAGTTATGTCTCACATCAAGTTGTTGAAGCTTGTGAATTACACAAAAAGAGACATGCAAAGGCATGGTTGGTTCAATTAGCCACAAGGACAAAGATAAAAGTGGCAGATGTAATAGAACATCTCCCATTTGAAATGAGTGGACTACATACTCAAGAAACCTTGAATATCCTACCCCTATGATCATATGATGTATTTCTAGGCATGGAATCGTTAGTTCACAAGGAAAAATTGATCTTTTATGAGAATACTTTAGAATGCGAAGATGAAGAAGGAAATGAAAGAATTTTACAAGGCATTCAAAAGCCAATTTCAGTTAAAAAAATATAAACACTACAACTAAATAAATTTAGTAGAAAAGGATGCCCCTTGCATGTAATACAAGTGCTTAATTCAACAGAAATAAAATATCTCAAGGATGAAGATCACCCAATGTTGTGGAAATTTAAATATGTGTTTCTAGAGGAGGTGCCTAGACTACCTCCTAAGAGGGATCTTTTATTTTCAATATATCTTGTACCTGGAGAGGTACTAGCATCAAAAGTTCCCTACAGGATAAGCGCACCAAAATTGGTGGAGTTTAAGGTACAATTAAAAGAGATGTTGGATAAAGGGTACATTAGGCTATGTGTGTCCCCATGGGGAGCACCAACATTGTTTGTGAAGAAAAAGGATGGTAAATTGCACCAACATTATATGTTGCTATTGTTTTATTGGATAGTTTAATTTTCTTGAAATACTAACAAAAATACATAGTTAATCTTCTATTCACTAGTGAAAATATTCTCCTAGATAAAATAGGTAGAATATGATTGCACTCTTCATTTTGCATTCCACCCTTCAATTCATATTCAATAGTAATGATTATCGGGATAGAATCTAGATAAATGAATACCCTATTCCAAATGGTGTGAATTATAATTGGGACTTTACATTAGGGAGGACCCCTATTGTTGAGTATGACACTTTGCCTGCAACACCACATTCATTTTTTAAATTTATTTTAGTTATGTGTTTGCAATTTCATTAAATCTATTATAGTTTATGTTGGTAATATTATAATTATTGTGGGGTTTGGTAATGATGATGATAGTGTTACTATCCACTGAGACCAACATTTGTCTGTCGGACCTTTGTAAACAAAAATTAACTATCCTATTTTATTGTGTTGTTGTTTTTTAACTCAAATCACTTGCAAATAATATTACCAACCTCGCTTGATTTTCATTGGTTAACACATTATAAATATGAGTGGTATTACAAATTATTTGAAAATGAGATCTAATATGTATGTATGATGTTCACAGCAAGAGAAAATGTTTTTAATCTTCTACCTTGTTAGAATTACACACTTTACAAATTCTTTCTTTCCATGTTGTTTTTGGTCTTGTGTACCTCCCAATTTCCTTAAGGAGCTCACATGACTTTGTCCTTCTTTCTGAAATATTTATTTTCTTCTTGAAGCTAGAAATAGTAGAGAGAGACTTTTGATCTTCTTAGGGTTTATGTCCTCTTTATAGTAGACAAATGTTTTCTTATTCTCCATCTTGTTGTAATAATGCAATGTTTCTTTAAAGTTACTTATAAAAATACTATTAATGTGTTGATATTATGAAGGGAATCATTTTCTACTACTCCCCAATACTGGAGCCAAGAATTAGTATATTGTGTCCACCCTCTCTTTAGCCTTAAGTGATTTTTACTGGTGTTTGAAGCTTTAATAGGAAGCCTCTCCTTGTTCATGTTACTAGTCAACTTATACTTGTACATGAAGTACCCTATCATAGCCTTACTCTATATAGGTTGGAGACCATGTTTTAAAAGAAGGATATGGCATGGTATATATTTTTTTAACTATAAGACTATGTATTTAAAGATCTTCTAGATTTTCTCTAAGTTTTGTTAGAAATACTACAACCTTAGACTTATAAACTATATATAATCATTGGGATAACTAGAATGTCAAAAGGAAACTTCTTTTTTTCCTATAACCACAACTCATCTTCTTTAAAATTATTTTCAAAGTAATAAAAATATTTTCTACCTCTACTGATCTTTTATTTTAACTTCTTCCAAATTGTAATTCTGATAAACAAAATTTGAATAAATGATATCAAATAAATCTTTAAATGTATATTTATTTAATGTATAAACTTGATAAAAACTAGTATTATTGGAGTTTTCAGCAATGATAAAAATTGACATTCACCTTTGCTCATGAAAAATAAATAAAAAAATCATAACGATCCAATACTTTTACCACCCTTCAATTTATGTTCACATAAATTAATATCTTTTCAATTTTAGGTTAAACATCCATGAACACAAAGGATATTAAATTGGAGGAGTTTATAATTGAATCATTCACATATATTAGAGAAAATGATGTTTAACTTAAAAATAAGCAATGACAATTGGGTTTAGCTTGGGTGGTTGGGAGGAATGATTGTTATCCTCCCCACCTAGGTTCAATTCACTCAAGTGACATTTTGAGTTCATAATGAGTATATTGTTGTAATGGATTTGATCCCTATTGTTGATATGCTCTAAGCCCGAGAATGTTGTAAGTTGTACAAAATTTTCATAACACACACCTTTCTTGTCCTATTTTTTTGCATATGGAATTCTATCCATTCCAATAGAGCAACAAAATACACCTTGAAATTTAAACAATACCTTTTGCACCTTGTACTTGAAATTCCAATATTTCAATTTCAACTTCCTCTTCTACCAACTAATCTATGATTTTTACCTGATTAGGTGTAGAAGTTCCTTCTCTCGCTGTTATTTATAATGTATTTCCTCTCTATTCCTTTATTCCAATATGAAAAATTTACCACATTTACCAAAATCTCTAAAGGGGAGTCCTATCAAAGTAACCATAGATAGTATTTGTGAGTATATAGAAACATTAGATAACCATGGAGAAGAGAAATAATTCAAACTTCAATAGAATTAGAGGTAATTATTGATAATAAGTTTAGATCCTTTGAAGACAAGAATTAAAAATAGATAGAAAATAAAATATTAGGGTTGGAGACTAAGTAGTAGAAAATGGATCTTAGATTACAAGAAATAGAAAAACAAAGACATGAAAAAAAAAATCAACACAAGAAGGAGAGGTCAAGAATATAGAAATATTAATCCAAGAAATAATATTAAAGAGTTAGAAGAAAATAAATAATAATTTGGCCCTGAATAGTTTGAAAGGTAAATTGGATATCAAATCATCAAAGAGGAGATGAATAATCTTAGAGAGTTATACCATGTGTATAACAAAAGATCCTTCAACCTCATAATTTTTGTTTTAAAAGAGAAGAATATGAGGACACACTAGCACTAGTCAAGGAAGAACTACAAAATAAATTACAAATTTTAACAACTTCTATCATAGAAGGAAAGAGGCTAGGAAAAATAATTGAACATAAATATAGGTTAATTCATGTTAAGGTAATATCTAATAACAAAAAATATGATGTACCTAGTAAAACTCCAAGTTTAAAAGTGTCAAGAATATTTATAAATGAAGACCTCATTTTAGAAGACCAAAATGAATTAAGGAAGAAAGTTCAAAAGTTAAAAGAAGCTAAGAAGGAAGGAAATGGGCAATAGTTAGGAATAAAAAATATTTTATTAGGGATAAAGACCAAAAATATATTAATAAGTAGGAATTTGGGATGCTTCAAACCCTCTCTTGGAACCATCATAGATTTCCATGGAGCAAAGGACCTATGTTAAGTTGGATCCTCAACGAAATTGATCTTATATTGCTTACTAAAACTTGGGGGAATGAAGAATATAAGGTCCCTAACATAGAATGATTTGTCTCGTGGTTGATATGGAACAAGAGATATAACTATAGAGGGATTGGATGCATATATTGTTACATAAAAAATAACATTTTTCCTCCCATTACGTTTTATAAGAAAGACCATTTCAATCAATACATGTGGATGAATATTTAATATATTAATGCTAAGAATATTTATGTAAAAATATGTTATCTCATGCCTATCAATTCTATCTTTTATATAAAAAAACAACCTAGATAAAAATCATCCTTACATTGGATTAGAAAAAGATATTTACAGTTTGAGAAATGAAGGTAGTATCATCTTGCTATGAGACCTTAATTATAGAAAAACGATTAATAAAACCATTATTTTAAGCAGTTATTCCAACTCTAATCCTATATGGATAGATGAGGACCTTGTTTTAGCTAGAAGATATAAAAGAAACTCTGAATACTTGGTTGAGAATTTGTTTGGTACCAAGCTAATCAAGCTCTGCAGCTCTCAATATCTAATAATTTGCAATGGTATAATGAAGTGGATTAAATCCAAATGGATGACTTGTATTTATGGGCTTGGAAACATTGTCATAGATTATGTGATATCTAATATCCCTATATACAAGAAAATATTTAATTTTGACATCTTAAATGATCGCAAGATTGAATTTGATCATAGGCCTTTAACCCTAACTCTAAATTTTTTCATGCAAAAAGTCCCCATTGAAGAGAATTATGATAACTAATAGCACTTTATCTTTGAAAAAAAAAATAAAAAAAATTAAAGGATTTAAATAATGAATTAATTCTCCTATTAAATAAAGACAATATTGAACACCTCTATCATGATTTTGCAACAACCCTCTCTGCTTCCATTAAAAACTTCTATATCAAGGTGTTCTATAAAAAGGAAAATAGAGTAGCCAACCCTTGGTATGATAATGATTGTAAAATTGCTAGAAAATCCATTAGGTATGATCCTAATGAATCCTAAAAACTCGACAAGATAAATAGGTACAAAGCCCTAATTAAAAGAAAAAAGGTACTATATAAATAGAAAGAAAGAAAATATTTTGCGCCTATCTAAGATATATCCTAAGAAATTATGGAGACAAATTATGACTCATGAAACTAAAGAAAACAATTTGATTCTCTTAAGGGACCAAAATTATTTCCTTAAAAATATTTACGAATCCCCTGATGTCATGGACAACATTCAAACCCTTTCTATAGAGAAAGTTTTTTTTTTATAGAAGATATAGAGTTATGGGTTAAGAAACTGACAAAGGGGAAAGTTAAGGACACTGAAGGATACCAAAAAAAATATTAAAAATTGGAGGGCCTATCCTCATCCCTCACATCCACAAGCTCTTCAATTCAACAACCAAGTAGGGATTCCATAAAACCTAGACCTAAAGCCTCATTTTTCCTATTTTTAAAAGTAGGGATAAAAACAATCCCTATAATTATAGGACCATTATTATTAGCCCCATTTTAGCCAACTTATATATGGAGTTATTTGGAAATGAAGATCAACACATGGCTAGAAACCCATAGAAAAAGAGTTAAAGTCCAAGCTAGATTTAGGAGATACCATTCAATTATGGAGAACCTTTCTATGCTTAATATCATCATGGAGGAGTGTCACAATAATAAAACCAATACTTTTGTTGTTTATTTTACTTTAGAAAATATTTTGACACAGTTCCCATGACTAACATTTGATATAGAATAGAAGAGATAAAATTTCCTTTTTAGTTAAGAGTTGTTGTGATAAGGTTGCATGAGAACGTTATTGCCAAGTTTAGGAAAACTAAGTGTTGGTCAAAATAAATTAAATATAATTTTAACATCCTGCTCTTGCGTGCACTCGATGTGACTTATTCTTTGAAGACAATTGTGTGCAAGTGATCTAGTTCATTATATGATTGATTGTTTTGCTTATGGATTATGATGATGAGACTGTGGATTATGATGTTATGTTATGTTATTTATGTATAGACAGGTGTTATTGAATGGTTTCTCCTAAGTGTACAGGAATCTTGACAGATTGAGGATGTTGATGGCATCGATGGACCTCCTTGGACTCCAGATCAAGACAGGGAGTGGATTGTATATGGTTTGAGTATTTATGTTATTGCATATGTGACATATGACGAGGTATATTATGATGTTGTTTATGGATCACTAACATGTTTCATTGATGGATGCAGGTTGACGATTGCTTGCTAATAAGTCTCACATTTGGAGTAAAGGGGTCATGCACGACAACCAGAGATATTGAGGGAGAGGTGTGGTAGCAGCCTTGCCACGACCTACTAGCATTCCTATCATGGCTCGAATGATAGGTTAATGATTACCTAGTTTGAGAGATCCACGATGATGTGAGGGAAGACTGAGACAGTCACTCGCGAAGATTCTAAGGGGCATGAAATAAGGCAGGGTCCTTATTCCTTAGAGGCCCTTAGTCTCCCACAAGGTCACCTGATGGAGTTTTGACTCCAAGGGTTCGACATCTACCAAAATTAGTCAAAAGGATAGTGGTACCCTTGGAGCACATAGTACATCTTGAAGGGCACATTGCATAGATGAAACATGAATAAAGGCGAGTGACACCCTTGGATCATGTAGTGTGTCTTGAAGGGCACATCACGATTTCTAAACACATGTGAGACAATGAACCTAGGTGCCTAGAAAACAATATCTTACCTTGACATGGTCAGCCTTAAAATAATTATTTATAAGTAAAGTTTATTAATTATAATTTTTCCCTTAAATTTTGCTAAGCCTAGTTGAAATTAAAGCCTAGGTCCAAGTAGGATATGAGGACTAAAAATTAATTAAGAAATTAATAAAGGGGGGATGGAGAAAAAGGGAGGGGGAATCAAATTTAATATTTAAAGGAGGAATAAATTATTAAAAAAAAAAATTGTTGTTTATATGCAAAACTTGCAATTCGAACTTAGACAAAAAGGGGAAATTAAATGCAAAAGGAATGTGGAAGATAGAAATGAATCTAGTCTAGAGAACTTTCCTAAAATGAACTCAACTAAGCTTTAAGAAAGGCCTCATTCATTAGGGAAATTGAGGGGATAAAGGGAAAACAAGGAGAGTTTTTAAGAACGCTTTTAGGTGGGCGAGGGAAATTGGAAAATTCATTTAATTAATTAAATAAATTTCTGGTGAAACTAAGGGATTGGGTGACAAGTGTACATGGGAGAATATTTCCTAATTATTTTTTAATAAAAAAAATTTAATGTTCAAATGGAAGTGTCACTAAGAAGAAATCTATAAAATAAATGGCAAAAGAGGGTAATGGATCACAAATGGTATGTGTAAGGTTATGCTATCGGATTTTTCTTGATTGATTTTTCTTGTGGGACTTTGGATACTCAACTTGGATAGAGAGTGGTAGCTCGACCTTGCGAGGCGATCTGGGAGATAGCTTTTCTCTAGATGTGTGCATGGCCCCTTTGCGGTTTAGGGGGCTTAGGGGGAAGAAGAGTACCCCTAGCGATGGCTGGGAGGTACCGGTGAGGAATCGATTATTAGCAAGTGGGAGCAAGGAAGATCACCAACAACTGAAGTTCATCAATAAGTCCAATCATCAATTAAGGTACACATGTTCAATTTCACATTGTAAAGTAGTTAATTTTTGTATGAGGTTTTGTATGTAGATGGAAATGGTTGGTTTTTGAGATCTGTGAGTGATTTTAAGTGTTCCTTGACCCTTGTATTTTTTTTCCTATACCCTTGTCCAACTATATATTGTGTTCACATTCGAAATTCTATTTTTGGGGTCTCAAATATGTGAGTTTGTTGGCCCTTTTCCACCTCAGACTCTAGATTTTCCCTTCTTGACAACAATTTTACATTTTTTCTCAGCGAAGGTATCCCACAATTTTACTTTACGTTGTTGCACCCAAAAAATTGTTTTTAAAACCCCATTGGTGTCTTTGTGCCTTGGTATTTTTACTCTACATCTTGGTTTTCTTATCTCTACATTTGGGATGTTTTAATCTATCCATACCCAGTCATTAATTCGTGTTTCCTTGTGTGTAAGAAAGCTTGGCATTTTCTTTTAAAAACATGATTACACAGCCAACAATTTGCATTTTCCTAGTGTAAGAAGAGGCTTGGCATTTTCTGGCTTCATCTGTTCATCCCCAGCCCAAAAAAATGTGTTCCTTACACCTCTGGAGGAGATTCCTTATCTTCACCCTTCCCATTTTTATATTCTTGTGATTTTTTCCCCCTACATGACTTATTCCTTTCCCAACCAGGTGTGTCAGTCCCCTCACGTTGAGGCATTAAACCTTGCTGTGTGTTTTGCATTTTTTTCCCATGCGCCCCCCTGCTTACTCAATGCGTTGCTCACGATTTGCCTCTACATGGTCAGATATACAAAAACAATTTCAATTTCCAGAGTAGTGGGATCACTTTCTTATTTCCTGATATGCTCCTCTCCTTCCCTTGAACTCATTGCATACTTTGGGTTGGCACCCGATTTTCTTTGATATTCGCGCTTTGGTTCCTACTCCCAGTCGATTTCATCTGTGGTGTTCTCAATGCAATTCTTTAATTTAGTGTTTACATCCAAACCTTCATTACCCAACTCAAGTAATAGCGGAAGGAATAGGAGTCTAAACCAAGGATTTTCGTACCCATCTCGCGGGGAAAGAAAGCACGTGCTTCCACCCTAGTTCTCCACATTTGACATAGATTTTCGTGAGGTTTATGGCCAGTAGAATCCGTCACTTTTCCCAACTTGTTTGGCATTCACTATCTGCATTTTTCCAGCACCATCAATGGAGCGATCTTCCCAGAGATCACTCACCCTGATTTGTAGTATTTATCAGTGACAAGTGTCTCTGCATTTACCCAATGCCCGTGGTTGAGAGTACAGTAAGAAAATATCTTTTTCTCTTAAATCATTTCCATTATTAGGGCGAACACCTTATTTTTCTTTCTTCCTTCATTAATTGATTTAACCAAAAGTTACCTTGGTTATCCCCAAGTGATCAGAGTAAATGATTAGATGGTGGGTACCTAGTCGAAGTTCTTCATGCCTAAAATCCCCTTTTTGTTCTTACTGGAACTTCTTAAAGAAATTTTAAATCTCTACATGAATCTCATGGTATGCTTCATTAGAGTGACTTTGTTACACTCCTTGAGGTCTTGTTGTTAGCCTCAAACACTTGGAATTTTTTTCCCTTACCCTTAACCTCTACCATTCTAGTTGCAACTCATACTCCTACCTGTTTCTTGTGGCCTGTATTCTTTTTATTTCGAAATTTCCTTTATCAAAAATTTGTTCAGTAACATGATCCGGATTGAGGACCAGATGGAGGTCCGGATCGAGGACCTTATGGAGGTCCAGATGGAGGATTGGATTAAGGTCTGGAATGAGGGCTAGATTAATGTATGGATTGAAGGCTAAACTGTTTTGCATTAGTTCGGGGGTTGGAATAATTCCATAACTCTTCCTTGGATTCTTAACTCGGAGACGTAGTTTAAAATCTATTATCTATTAATTGTTACGTCATATTGGTGATTTATTAACTCCTTAAATTAATTGAGAATAACAATTCACTTTGTTATGGATGAATAAGTTATGATCTTCCTTTAATTCCTTTAATGGACATGTGAGCCTTCAAATTTTTATTTATTGCGTGATGCTCATTTTATGAGTTTTAAAAATTCGGTACATGATGAAGGGTAGCATGATAAATTATTTTATTGTTAAGCATGGTTGATATCCTTATAGTGCTTAGTTGGATATGTAAGATAACTTGATGTCCTTACGTGACAGGTGATGATTGATCTTCTTATGGTTTCCCTAGATCTGAATTTTGCATAGACTCGTTGATTGTAATTACACTTATGATTCTTAATTCTTGTAACACTACCTTATACGAATTTCACTTAATCATTACTTGAAGGTTGGATTGAGTAAACTATATTAGTCCCTACACTTTGATGAATTATGTGGATGTATGACTAAAATTCTAGTCTATATTTATGAGATGTGAATGATTAGGGGGATGTAGACACCTCCTTGTTCCTCATAACAGTCGTCATCCGTGAGACCTTAAATGGTTAAAATCAATTGGAACTTGGTCTTGAACATTTCTTATTTGTCCTAGAGGTCCTAACCTTGCAGGGTAGGTTGGGTGTGTAGTATATTATGTGCTTCTTGCGGTTATATTTATGATCCTTATGATTTGTTATGTTATCTTTTGTTTCCTTAGAGATGTTTGATGATGGTCCTTATGAGATGTGTTGAATGTTAAGTTTGTACTATTGTGCATCATTATTGATGGTAGAATGCAATGATGTTGGGATGTTGTTAATTAATATGTTAATACATTGATGTTCTTTTCATGGTTCACAGTGACAATGTGTCGTATTGGATTATTAACGCATTATTATTGTGTCACTATTATATGTGATTGATGTGTCGACAATGTTGATTGTTTATTGTGATGCTTTAATTTTCCTAACAAAACTTTAAAAAGAAAAAAAAAAACTTGTTGTATGTCGCTTGGTTGTCATAACGACGGGGTTGTTACATATGGTATCATAGTGGGTTTAACCCCACGACTTGGGATCATTACGCCTTCCTCTGTATTAACACTAGATTATAGTTGGTCACTAATTAATTTGAATTATATTCATGCAGGTAATAATGGTTGGAGGACGCGGAGGCAGACAATGTGGTGTGAGGGGAGGAGGCACACCACCTCTAGTAGAATCCACTCCAAAGGGGTCTAACCCTCAAGGAGAAGAACAAGTCGTCGAATAGGAACATATAGTTGTAGGGGATGTGGTTGGGTTAATGAGGTCCTTTCATATGATATCAGAGGCCCTAACTAGCCATCTATATAGAGATGAGGCTAGGGCATCGACACCCTCGAAGGGTCCACAACGCGCCCCAGCTGGTACTAGTAGCATTCACTGAGAACTCGAGAAGGTCAAGTTTCCCAAGTTCTTTGGTGCCATGGAGGGTGCAACTGTCGAGGCATGGTTGGAGAATATGGCTATGTGCTTTTCACTTCATGACTATACCTTGAACATGAAAGTACGCATGGAAATCTTTCAGCTAAAGGGAAACACTCTGCTATGGTGGAATATGCTCCTGCTGCAACTGAACATGGATGTTGAAGACATTCCATGGGAACTATTCGAGGAGTGGTTCCGGGAGAGGTATCTGTTGGAGAAATTCATTGAGCGTAAACTAAATGTTTTCAATGCCTTATGGCAGGGAGACCATATGCCTTATGACCAGGGAGACCTTATGACAAGGCCCATTTTATGGAGATTCTTTGGTATGCTCTACATCTGAGCACCGAGAAGCTTAAGGTCAACAAGTTTGTATTAGGCCTTAATGTCAACATCCATGTGAAAGTGAGGATTTTAATGCCTCAGACATTGCACAATGTTGTCTAGAAGGCCCTTTTAGATGAGGAAGAGCTCATCAGCAGGGGTCAGAGTAGGACTCTAGTGAGACAAATGGGACAGGCAATATATGGTGATCAACAACATCAGACACCAGCTAGACATCCACCAGGGTATTGAGGCACTCTGAGAGGATTCACATTCACTACACCACAATGTCCGGTGCCTTGCCAACAGACTCCCTATATAGGACCTCAGCACCAACAACAACGACGTTCACAACAACATCAGTTCAAGCATGTTCAGCAAAACAGACCAGGGTTTCAGGCTGATGGGTCATTAGATTCTACTTCGAGGACCAGGAGTACTGGGCCAAAGACCAGATGATAGACATGTGGAGAGCCACATTACCATCGTGATTGTTTGGTTGAGAGGGACAGAGCAACTGGGTCAGTCGGGCAGACTACCGTGGGAAAGTCCCATTGAATTCATGCAGTGGTGAATAACCACCAGGTCGAGCACCAATGTACTGTGCTCAAGCCGTCAGGTACCATCACTGACCGGACCTTTAGTATTTTGATATATCCAGGTGCTATAGAGAGATTTATTTCTAGTGCAACGCTAAAAATAATTAAGGTAAAGGAAGTCAAACATGATGAGTTTAGCTACGTGGAAATGGCTTCGGGAGCCAAGAAGAGGGTTGGAGGAAAGGTTATGGGTTGTATCCTTAACCTGGAATATTTTTTCACAAAGTCCAACCTGTACATCACAATATTAGGATCTTATGATGTCATGATCAGTATGGATTGGTTGGAATCACATGAGGTGATACTCAACTGTAATATGAAACGGTTGAGTTTGGTCGATGATGAGGGACAAAGGCATGTGATTGTAGGAAGGAACTAGGGAGTTTCCCTAAGTTTCATCTCTTCCCTATAGCTACTGAAGAGAATGCGCAAGGGGTGCAAGTTATATGTCATCCTTACATTAAACGAAAAGGGCATGGAGGAAGGAATAGAAAACCTTTTGTTTGTAGATGTATTCCCAAAGGATTTACCAGGGTTGTCGTATGATAGGGAATTAGAATTTACCATCGACCTAAAACCAAGGACTGAACTGATAGCAAGAATGTCGTATCGGATGTCGACCCCTAAGTTACAGGAGTTGAAAATGCAACTGAAGGAGATGCTAGACCTAGGACTTATACGCCCAAGTGTGTTGCCTTGGGGTGCACCTGCTATTTTCATACAAAATAAGGATGGGTCATGGAGACTCTGCATTGACTATCGTCAATTGAACAAGGCAATGATCAAGAACCAATATTTGTTTCCAAGAATAGACGATTTGTTTGATCAGATGAAGGGTGCAATGGTGTTTTCGAAGATTGACTTGAGATCAGTGTATCACCAGTTATGGATCAAGGAGGAAGACATTCCTAATACTGCCTTCAAGATGATGTTTGGACATTACAAGTTTATCGTTTTACTATTTGGACTAACAAATGCCCCAGGGGTATTCATGATCTTGTTGAATCGAGTGTTTCGTGATTACTTGGAAAAGTTCATTCAAGTATTCATCGATGATATTTTGATTTATTCTCAGATGATGGAAGAGCATGATGAACATTTGTGCTTGGTACTATTGTGTCCTCAAGAGAAAAAATTGTTTGGGAAACTCTCGAAATGCTCTTTTTATCAATCAAAGATTCATTATTTAGGGCATGTTATCTCCGACGAAGGTATCATTGTGGATCCATTGAAGGTAGAGGCTATTATGGAATGTCCTGTCCTGACGAATGTTCCAGAAGTGCGTATCTTCATGGGTTTAGCGAGATATTAGCGAAATTGCAACAAAATAACAATAAGTTTGTGTGGACTGAGAAATGCGTGGAAGCGTTTCGAAGGCTCAAGGAGATGTTGACGACAACATTGATACTAAAATTCCCTGACATGGATGAGGGCTTATTGGTATGCACTAATGCATCCAAGGAAGGCTTAGGCAGAGTCTTGATGCAATATGGTCAAGTGATCGCTTACATATCGAGAAATTTGAGAAAGCATGAGGAGAACTATGAGATGCATGATTTGGAGTTATTATCCATTCTTTATTCCTTGAGAGTGTGGAGACATTACCTAATTGGATGGAAATTTGAACTAAAAATGGACGAATGTGGTTTACAACACATTTTAACGCAAAGCGACTTGAACGCACGACAAAGCCATTGGTCGGAACTGCGTAGCGAGTACAATTTCAGGATTACCTACATAAAGGGAACAATGAACAGAGTGGTTGATGTGCTGATTCGAAGACCACACATATTTTCGGTGATACCTCTTCAAACGAATCTACGTGAAATGATTCTAACTATACAACATGATGATGACAGGTATCAAGAAGTTAAGGAATTCATCAGACAAAACACCATGTTGGTACCAAAATTGAGGGATTTACTGTGGACAATGATGGATTAATGAGATATAATAACTGGATTTATGTACCTCCCAACAATGAATTGAGAAGTTTGATATTAAACGAAGCTCATAGAGTAGTGTACATGGCTCATCCTGGAGTCATGAAGATGTGTGTAGACCTTAAACCCTTATTCTTCTGGAATGGAATGAAGGTGGACACAGTCAACTACGTGGTGAGATTTATAGAATGTCAGCAAGTAAAAGATGAACATAGACATCCGACGCGATTACTACAACCACACGCTATTCTAGAAATGAAATGGGAGGTCATTTCTATGAACTTTATTGTTGGATTGTCGTTGATGGAAAGGAGGCATGACTCGATTTTCATGGTAGTTGACACTCTGATGAAGAGTGCACATTTTATCCTTGTGTGTACAACGTATTAGGCACTTGACATAGCTAGAGTATTTATCAATGAGATAGTGAGACTATATGGTGTTCCTAAGAGGATCATATCGGATCGAGGATCGATGTTTACCAGACGATTTGGACTAGTTTCCAGGAGGCCTTAGGAACCCAAGTTAACTTTAGTACTGCATATCACCTGGAGAAAGACAGGAAGACAGAATGAACAAACCAAATCTTGGAGGATGTGTTGCATATGTACGTGATGGATCAACATAAATGTTGGGAAGAGTTCTTTCCATTGGTATATTTTGCATAAAACAACAATTATCAAAGCACCATTAAGATGGTGCCATTAGAGTTTCTTTACGGGCAACCATGTCAGACGCTTTTGAATTGGGATCAACCTGACGAAGTTTTGACTCCAAGGGTTAGATGTCTAACAAAATCAGTCAAAAGGTGAGTGGCACCCTTGGAGCATGTAGTGTGTCTTGAAGGGCACATCGCATAGATGAAAAATGAATAAAGGTAAGTGGGCACCCTTGGATCACATAGTGCGTCTTGAAGGGAACACCGTTATTTATAAACATAGGTGAGTCAATGAACCTAGGTACCTAGAAAACAATATATTACCTTGACATGGTCAACCTTAAAATAATTATGTATAAGTAAAGTTTATTAATTATAATTTTCCCTTAAAATTTGCTAAGCCTAGGTCCAAGTAAGATATGAGGACTAAAAATTTATTAAGAAATTAATAAAGGGGGGATGAAGAAAAAGTGGGGGGAATCAAATTTAATATTTAAAGGAGGAATAAATTATCAAAAAAAATTAATTGTTGTTTATGTGCAAAACTTGTTAAATTTGAACTTAGACAAAAAGGGGAAATTAAATGCAAAAGGAATGTGAAACATAGAAAGGAATCTAGTCTCGAGAACTTTCCTAAAATGAACTCAACTAAGATTTAATAAAGGTGTCAGTCATTAGGGAAATTGAGGGGATAAAGGGACAACAAGGAGAGTTTTTAGGAACTCTTTCAGGTGGGTGAGGGAAATTGGCAAATTAATTTAATTAATTAAGTGAATTTCTGGTGCAACTAAGGGATT
>ML805405.1:87961-99865 GCA_009831015.1 Picea engelmannii | reverse complement strand
GCTCTAGAAACTGGTGGATAAACTCCTTGAATGCAATGATGACTACTCTATAAAATATTGTTGGTGCATTCTTCAGTCCAAATGGCATGACTATGTACTGGTAGGATCCCCATTCTATCACAAAAGTGGTCTTGTATCTGTCTTCATGTGCTATATTGATCTGGTGGTAGCCTGAGAATCCATCAGTAAATGAGTAAGCTTCGTGACCTCCTACATTCTCCAATACTTCATCTGTGAAAGGTGTAGGGAATGGGTCATGTAGGCATGCATCGTCCAACTTTCTCAAGTCGACAGATATTCTTATCCTGCCTTGTTTTTTTTCCTCAAATACCATCGATATTATCCATTCGAATTCCTCCATGGGTTCTATGATTCCGGCTTCAAGCATCCTGTCGATCTCATCTTTGACTTTATTCTTATATATCGGGTTTAATTTGTATGGGCGTTGTCCGATCGGTCTCGCTTCAGCTCTGAGTGGTATCTTCATTTCTCCTAGCTCTCCTGCTATGCCCTTCATTTCTGTAAATGTTGTGGAGAACATATTGTTGTACTCGCGTAGTAACTCTGTTATGATTTCCACCATTTTCTCATCCTAGTAATCTCCAATGCTGGCCATTTTGGGATTCTCAAATATCCCAATGTTGAATTTCTTCACCTTGATCGGCGCATAAATTACTTCTGATTCTAGAGGTGGACTCTCCACTTCTCTTTCTCCCTCTTCTTCCTCGATCCGAATATCGCGTGAATCATATTCATCTGGTGCTTCCTCCTGTATGTGGTAACATGACAACAGTTCCTTGACTGTCTGTTTGTTCTGCTGTTGTTCTTCAGTTATGAGTTTGACTTATGGTTCCTTAATGAATATCACCTCTCTTATCTGCTTAAGTGTTTCATCTATGTTGGAGTTCTCATGCTCGAATGAGAAAGTGACTCTAAAATTTTGTTGCAATACTATCCAGCTCGAAGTTCCTCTACGCAGTTCCTGGTCTGTATACGCATTTGCTCGTATGCCCTCTAAGGTATGTACAAAATGATGAGGCCATTCCTCTAGGGGTGTCATTTTCCACAACGCTCTACACTTCTCCAAGTGTTCCGTTGGTGCCCCTTTTCCATCATACTTATGTTTCTTGTTTCTTTTTTGTTCTACGCCAAACCGTATGCGTAGTAACCACTTACATTGATACCAATCCATGATTGTTTCTTTGTGTGTGCCCCACCATATTGCAGGTGTGGCCTTGAGTGCTATATTGAGTGCTAAGAGTATCTGATTTTCTAACACTTCATCCTCATACTGTGCCAAGAATAATTCTAGATCATTCACTCCACGGAAATTGGGTGGTTCCCTTATCTTCGTTCCTAGCCATCTTACTGTGCGGTCTATTCTTGCACACCTTCTTGTGGAAACTTTGTGTAGCCTTTGTTGCCAGTTCTCTAAACCTATATATGAGTCTTTCACACATGAATAATTCTCCTCCAACTGAGTATTCCATCTGCAGTTGGATTTACATAATCCTCATCGCATGCAGTTTTTTTGTACAACTGGCTAATTTCCTCTAATTCCAAACAAGTAGGTTCTACAAACGTTTCCCCTTCTAACGGGTCCAGTGGTGATATGACCCTATATTCTCTTGACTTAAATGTCATTTTTCATGTCTTTAAGTTGATTATGGCCTGGTTATCCAACGCCCAATCCAAGCCAAGAAATGATGGATATGGTGTTGTGCCATCCACTATTTCAATCACTTCAAAGTCTGCTTTAATGCACACTCCATCCAGGTCTACCGTGACTCCTTTCAATCTACCAATTGGTAGAACTCTGTGTTGGTTTGCTAGTTTCAACTGAACCGGTGAATATCCTAATGTGGGATCTCCCATACATTGCCATGTCTTCTTGGGTAATACACTAAATTCGGATCCTAGATCTAGTATGATATCTCCCATGTTGAAATCTCTGATTTTGGCATTCAGTCTAAACTCCCTACTGGTTCGTCTCCTTGTATGTAGGTGGTTGAGTGTTTTTGGTTCTAGTTTTCCTTATGTCTCTATGCTACATTTTCCTAATATATTTTGAAATATTTTGATAGCATATGGATCATTCAATAGTTTTACACATGATTGTAAAAAGCCTTTGATTGTACTTACTTGTCCCAGGGGTTGCATTTCTTTGGTATGATTCAACAATGGAGGCATCTTGTACTCTGGCATTTCCTTTCTCTAGTGCGCAGTTGAAGTCGATGTGTTGTCTTGCTACAAGAATTCTTGTCCGTATTTCTTAAATGCATCCATCTCGTTCTATGTGTCAAACTGTCTCCTTGGTTCGACATTATTTTTCACCCACTAGGGTTTTATTGGCTCTTGTCAGACTATGTCATTTCCTGTTTTAGCTCCTCCGCACATAACTATGTTGATGCTTTGTCCTTCATCCGTTGCTTCAGCTGAAATCCATTGAACATTCTAGTTGTTTTGATTCCTCTTTTCCCAGATATTTACTAATAGTGTCGGTCATTCCTATGTATCATGGTCTGATGCGGGACAATACATACAACTTGTTGGTGGAAGTGGACATTCCCTTGCATAATGTCCCGGTTGTTGAAATTTGTGGCATACCACTGGTCCTCTACCTCCTCCAAAGCATCCTCTTGCTCGTCCTCCACCTCTGTAGCCATCTCAATCTCCTCTCAGTGTGTTATACTGAGGCGCTTGATTGTACTGCATGGTATTGTACTGAGGTTGCATTGTGTTGTACTATGGCTGCATGATATTATATGGTTGTTACGAAGTATTATACTACTACTGTGCAGTGTTGTATGGGGATGGAACTGGGTTAAACTGTGGTGTCTTTTTCCCATTCGTAATTTCTGCCTACACCTTATATGCATCTGATGTCCTCTCTTGCATCAAATCCATAGTTCTACAATATTTGTCATTGTGACCCACTGGCTTGCAAAAGTTGCAATATGAACTTTTTGGGAATGTATGGTATTTCTGCATCATTGGACAATGATATGGATTGTGGCCCGATTTCTTACATATTTCTCACCATAGCCCTCTTGTTGGTAACTAATTTGGCATTCCTGCTACCATATACTGCGTGAATGTTGGACATTCATTCTTGTGGTGTCCTTCCATCCTGCATGAGGTACACCAAATGGCTTCTCATTTGTCCTTAATTTTTTTCTGGTTTAGTTGGAACGCTAATTTCTTCTATTCCTCCTTCAGTTCTTCGATGGCTGGATCCATTTTTCAATATTGGTTTTCTTCCAGTTGTAGGGCTGCCTACAAAGCCTTTGCCTATGTATGAAACTTTTGTTTTCATAATGGGTATTTCAAGTGTGGTAGCAGCGAGTTGATGAACAAGTTCCTATGATGCATATCAGTCATGAGATATTTCAATTTCCCTTTCATTCGCTTGAATCTCTGATCAATCTCCCATATAGATTCTCCTGGCTTTTGTCTAATTTCTATCATCTCGTTCATGTATTGGTCCTCTGAACTTGGATTCTGAAACTCATTTATCAACAATTTCTTGATATCTGCAATCATTCTAGTTGTCCCTGGTGGATTGTTTATAGCTAGACTCATATACCAATCCAGTGCGTGAACCCTTAGTGTAATCACTAGCTGTGCCGGTTTAGTATCTTCGTCTGTGATCTGTTTTCCTTCCCAAATCTTTTCACAGATAAAAAAATGTTTTTCCAAGTCTTCCAACACTTCTCCTTTGAACTCTGATAACCTACTGGTGGGATCATGTCCTACCATCCTGAATGTTGAAATACTACCTCCACGTGGTGTAGATACTTGACTAGTTCTTCTTGAATTAGCTCCTCTAGTTTTTGTTCCTTGTGTAGATGTACTTCATGTTGTCTTTCTTCCATCAAATTTGGTTGTCTAAACGGTGGTGTTGTTTTTGGTGTATTAGTCGCACATGGGTTTATGGGTTCCACACTGACATTAGTATGGATAGGATTGTTTCCTTCTCTTCCCAATCTTAGACCTCTCGTCTTCCTCTCATATGTTGCATGTAGGATTTCCTCAATATGTTCCATGGCCCGAAGATCCTCTACCTCTTCTTTATCGCTCGTGAAGCCTTCCCTCGCGGCTACGACTCTCTTCTTGGTATTCACCTTATATTGGTAGGGTACTCCACTATGCATCTTTCCATTTGTTTCCATGATCCTCTTGATATGGTTGTTGTCCATCATGATTGGGTCCAAGGGTTCCTCTTTCTTTCCCTTATCCATTCCTCCTTCCATTTCTCTTCTTTCTGTCAGTGCTTCCCCCTTTCCCCCATTCATGCAAGCAAGTTTAGTTGTCTGACTCCATTGTCATTACACCTTTGTTATACAACAAGATCTTAATAAAAGTATACAATGATCTAATATACATTCCTTGAGGTATGTGTAGAAACTCTTTCTCCGCCACTTTGTACGACTTCGTTGTATCTAGTGCAAATTTTTTTATAAATCCTGCTACAATACTGTCGAGCCAAAAATCTACTGTGTGGGTGAATTTGTTGTTCACCTGCTGTAGTTGCTCAATCTGTATTGAGGTCCACTCTAACTGTCAGATCTAGTTCATTGCATGGTTATCCTCCAACCATAATATCCACTCCTGCAATAAGTGCAGAAAATCACAGAAAAAGACTTCATGAAAATCAATAAACATGTATTTCTAAAGATATTTGTGTGGTGTTACTCTAGGGTTTTTGTTATCTTTCTACACAAACTCCAGCTCTTTTGTATTCAACCAACTTTCGATCTCTGCTTTTGTGGGATTCCACGGTCTCAACATCCCCTTATAGCAACTCATTCGTTTCTCCTCCTCACCGTCCGCTCCAGTATTTTCTTGACCCCTTTTTTTGCAGATCTCACAAATGTTCAAAGATCCCATCTACTCAATCCTATACTGTTCCAACCTATGACAACAGAACCATTTTTTGGTTATTATTTATCATTCTGAGTTTATAATATGCTTGATTGACCTAGGTTTTATGTATTTTTTGGGGTTCCAACAGAGCCTCTAAAACTATTGGCTCTCCTGGTAAACCAAAAGGCAACGTAGCGTACAGAGTGCATTGCATCGTCTCACTAGAGATAGTCTTAATGGGTGGATACAATACGCATGTGTTTGCAGCCAAGGACTAAGTGGTGATCTGAGAAGTGTGCACTGAGAGTTCTATTTCAACTTATTAATGCAATAAACTGTCATGCATAAAATATAATCAAATCATTAATTTGGCATATCAAAAACTATTTTAAAACAATAAGAAACACATGCATTCAATCGCATAACACATGTTTTACCATGGTTCACCCCCCTGGGCTATGTCCAAAAATATTTGGCTTCTTGGCTCGTTTATTATAGCAGTTCCAAAAATACAGCGATGCGTGCTTTACAACTCCTCTCAGTCGGGTCAAGATCTATTATGAGGCGGACTAGATCACACCAGGATCCTCAACCTGCGATCTAACCCTCACTATCTACCCTCCTTACTCCTCTCCAGCTCAACAACTTACAAAATTAGGCCGTATAGAAAAATATTACAACTAGTTATCAGAACAAGACTCCTCCTCTAGATTCTACTTCCTTACTCTGCTCGCTAACTCCACTTATCAATCCCCTCTATGAGACCTAGGTATCTATATTTATACGTTTATGACTCATCGTCCATTACAATGCATTGCAAAAAACCTAACCCTAACGTCGTTATGTCTTCCATGAATGTGTGTGTGCTACTCTTTCTTCCAGTTGTCACTTCCCTCGTGCATGCCTTCTTTCCAAAAATAGCCTTTCTTTCCACTTTTTCCTGCTTCCAACACCCAGCTATAGATTGTGTTCACATCCAAAATTATGTTTTTGGGGTTTCAAATCTCTAAACTTGTTTCCCCTTTTCCACCTCAGACTCTGTATTTTCCCTTCTTGACAATAATTTTACCTTTTTTCTCAGTGAAGGTATCCCACAATTTTCCTTTACGTTTCTCCACCCCATTGGTGTCTCTGTGCCTTGTTTTTACTCTTCACCTTGGTATTTTTACTCTGCATCTTGGTTTTCTTATCTCCACGTTTGGGATGTTTTAATCTGTCCATACACAGAAATTAATTCATGTTTCCCTATGTGTAAGAAAGCTTGGCATTTTCTTTTAAAAACGTGCTTACACAACCAATGATTTGCATTTTCCTGGTGTAAGAAGAGGCTTGGCATTTCCTGGCTTCATCTGTTCACCCCCAGCCCAAAACAATGTGTTCCCTATGCATTTGGAGGGGAGTCCATCTCTACACCCTTCCCATTTTTACCTTATTGCGATTTTTTGTCCCTACGTGGATTATTCCTTGCCCAGCCAGGTGTGTCAATCCCCTCGCAATGAGGCATTAAACCTTGCTATGTGTTTTGCATTTTTTTTTCCAGACGTTCCCTTGCTTATCCACTGCGTTCGTCATGATTTGCCTCTACATGGCCGGATATAAAAGAACAATTTCAATTTCTAGAGCAGTGGGATCGCTTTCTTAACTCCTGAGATTCTCCTCTCCTTCCCTTTAACTGATTGTAGACTTTGTGTTGGCACCCGATTTTCTTTTATATTCTCACTTTGGTTCCTACTCCCAGTCAATTTCGTCTATGGTGTTCTCAATGCCATTATTTGAATTAGTGTTTACATCCACACATTTATTACACAACTCAAGTAATAGCAAGAGGAATGTGATTCCAAACCAAGGATTTTCGTTCCCATTTCATGGGGAAATAAAACCTATGCTTCCACCCTAGTTCTCCATGTTTGACATAGATTTTTGTGAGGTTTACGGCTAGCAGAAGCCACATCTTTTCCCAGCGTGTTTGGTGTTCATTGTCTATGTTTTTCCAGTGCCATCGATGGAGAGACCTGCCCAGAGATCGCTCACCCAGATTTGTAGTGTTTATCAGTGACATGTGTCTCTACGTTTACCCAGCTCCCGTGGTGGAGAGTGTAGTAAGAAAATATATTTTTCTCTTAAAGCATTTCCATTGTTAGGGAGACCACCTTGTTTTTGTTGCTTCATTCATTAATTCATTTAACTAAAAGTTACCTGGGTTATCCCCAAGTGATCATAGCAAGTGATCAGATGGTGGGTACCTAGTCGAGATTCTTCATGCCTAAAATCCCTTTTTTTTTTGCTTGCTAAAACTTCTTAAAATGATTTTTAATTTCTACAGGAATCTCGTGGTATGTTTTGTTAGAGTCACTTCGTTGCACTCCTTGAGGTCTTGTTGTTATCCTCGAACACATGGAATGTTGTTACCTTACCCTTAACCCCTACCATTCTATTTGTAACTCATACTGCTACATGTTTGTTGCGGCCTGTATTCTTTTTATTTTGAAATTTCCTTTATCAAAAATTTGTTCAGCAAAAAGGTCCGGATTGAGGATTAGATGGAGGACCGGATTAATGTCCGGACTAAGGACTAGATTATTGTCTATATTGAAATATAAATTGTTTTGCACCGGTTCGGGGGTTGGAATAAATTCTAGAACTCTTCCTGGGATTCTTAACTCAGAGACGTATCTTAACATCTATTATCTATTAATTTTTACATTAGATTGGTGATTTCTTAACTCCTTAAATTAATTGAAAATAGTAACGCACTCTGTTATGGATGAATAAGTTATGGTCTTCCTTTAATTCCTTTAATGGACAGGTGAACCTTCGAATTTTTATTTACTGCGTGATGCTCATTTTATGAGTTTTATCAATTTGGTACATGATGAAGGGTAACATGTTAAATTATTGTATCGTTAAGCATGTATGATATCCTTATAGTTCTTAGTTGGATATGTAAGATAACTTGATGTCCTTACATGACAGGTGATGATTGATCTTCTTATGGTTTCCCTAGATCTGAATTTTTCATAGACTCATTGATTGTAATTACACTTATGATTCTTAATTCTTGTAACACTGCCTTATACGAATTTCACTTAATCATTACTTGAAGGATGGATTGAGTAGACTAGATAAGTCCCTGCACTTTAATGAATTGTGTTGATGTATGACTGAAATTATAGTCTAGAGTTATGAAATGTGAATGATTAGGGGGATGTAGACACCTCCTTGTTCCTCAGAATAGTCGCTAAACTTGAGACCTTAAATGGTTAAAATGAAATGGAACCCGGGCTTGAGCATGGCTTATGTGTCCTGGAGGTCCCAACCTTTCAGGGTAGGTTGGGAGAATATTATATTATGTGCTTATTACGGTTATCTTTATGATCCTTATGATTTGTTATGTTATCTTTTGTTTCCTTAGAGATATTTGATGATGGTGCTTGTGAGATGTGTTGAATGTTAAGATTGTACCATTGTGCGTTGTTATTAATGGTAGAATGCAATGATGTTGGGATGTTGTTAATTAATATGTTAATACATTGATGTGTTTTTCATGGTTCACTGTGACGATGTGTCGGAAATGTGTCGTATTGGATTATTAACATGTTATTATTGTGTCATTATTATATGTGATTGATGTGTCGACGATGTTTATTATTTATCGTAATTCTTTGATTTTCCTAACACAACTTTAAAAAGAAAAAATTAATTAATCTGTTGTATGCCGCTTGGTTGTCGTAACGATGGTGTCGTTACAATAATATAGGAGTTAAGCAAGTTTGTCTCATGCCCCCTACCCTTTTTGGCATATACATTGACAAGTTATAGGGTTGTTTGGAAGACGCAAGTTGTGTTGTCCCACTCTAGTTGGTATATTCATCATCCTTATTCTTTATCTTGATGATATTGTTCTTATCAAAAGGAATCCCTATGATCTTGAAAGGAAACTAAAAATTCTCAAGAATTTATACTCTAGTATGTGTACGACTGTTAACACTAAAAAAACAAAGGTTATGATACTTAAATTAAAAAAGATTGTTTATGCTAATTTATTGTATGACAACGACAGCTTGGAGTAAGTGATTTCATACAAATATATCAGAAGCCCAATGAGGTGGATTGTGGATTGTGTTTTGTTTGAGTATTTCATTGTGTGCATATGTGTCATATGATTGATTTAGTATGGTCATGTATATGGATTAGTGATAGTGTTTTGTCAATGGATGCAGGATGACAATGCTTGCTAATCTGACTCATATAAGGAGTAAAGGGGCCATGCACAGAAACCAAATATTGAGGAAGAGGTACAACAACGTCTATGTCACAACCTACTAGTACTCTCGTCGTGGCTTGAATTGTAGGTTAACGATTACCTAGTTCGAGAGGTCCAAGATGTCATGAGGGAAGACTGAGATAGTCACTCACGAAGATTTTAAAAGGTGTGTAATAAGGCTGAGTCCTTATTCCTTATAAGCCCTTAGTCTCTCACAAGGCCACTCGAATGGAGCGCTGACTCCAAGGGTTGGACAACTACCAAAAAAAGTCGGAGGTGAGTGGCACCCTTGGAGCATAGGGATGCGTCTTGAAGGACACATCACATAAATAAAACTTGATTCAATGAATTTAGGTGGCCTAGAAAACCTCGAAAGAATAATTATAAACCTTTAAAATCTTTAGACCTTGTCAGATATGAATAATTAATGAGTAATTTATTAATTATAAATCTCAATAAAATTCCAAGCCTGTTCAAAAAATATTAAGCCTAAGTCTAAGTTTTGTAAGGAGGCTAAACTAAATTATTAACTAAATTAAAAAGGAATGAGGTAAATGAATTTAAGAATTAAGAAAAATGAAATAAATCTAAATATTTGATTTAATACACATGTGTGCAAGAAAATACCAAAATGGAATTTTAAAATAATAAAGGAATAAATCATGAGAAAATAGGTGTACACATAGAATAGTATCTTGAGTCTAGTTACCACTAGTCTAACTAGAAGAAGACTCTTATTTTAACTCCAACTCAAATTTAGTAAGGAGTCGGTCATTAAATGAGAATCTGGGGAATAAAGAGACAAATAGGAGCGATTTAAGGAGTGCATTTGGGAATTGTGAGGGAAATTGACTTTAAATTAAAATAATTTATGTAATTACTTGTGCAACTTGGGGAGAGGGTGGTAAGTGTAAAGAGGAATAATCCTAATTTATTGAATTAAAAAGCAAATTGATTGTGCATATGGGGATGTGTCAGTAAGGAATTTCCTATAAAGAAAATGGTCTAGATGGGAAAGGGATGACACTAGTTATTAGTAAAGTTATGCATCAAATTATTTTTTATTGGTTTTACTTGTGAGAGTGGGGATACGAAGCTTGAAATAGAGTGGTGGTTTTACCTTGCGAGGCAAGCTTGGAGCTAGAGTATTTCTGGTTTTTGGGCGTGGTTCCTTTGCGACTCGATGGGCTAAGGGGGGAGAAGAGTACCCCTAGCGTTGGTTGGAAGGTACCAGTGAAGTCTCCACGATTAACAAGAGGGAGGTCGAAAGGAGCGCAATTTGTTGAAAAACAATTTCGACTTCGTCGTCTTCGGTTACAATATTCTTATTTGGGTTTTGTAACTTTAATAGGTTAATTTACACATATATGTACTCTAGAAATATTGTCGTAAACTGTATTTTATTTTTGAATGGATTGGGAAAATTCTTGATGGATTTTTGTAAGATAAAATAATTTCTCGAGTGGAATGTCATTCCAACTTCTAAACTGAGTATTTGGAAAATTTCGTGTTAGCTCTCTTTTATTTTCCTATCCATTTTTATTTTGTTTGTTCACCGCTATTTGAAATTACCTTTTTGGGATTGTTAGAAACTATTGGGTGCCTTAGATGCTTGTCGCTTGTTGATTGTAGGTTGTCGAGTTGGCTCTTGGCTTGGGGATTGGGTACAATTTTTAAACTCTGTGTGAGATCCCCTTAAAATGATGCCTCTTAATTGTTAATGGACTTCTATTTGTTTAACTCTGTTAGGTTTTCCTACAATTTGGTTGTGTGAAACTGTGAATTCCCCCACCACGGGACCTACCAATTTTTTTGTCTTCTTTTATTATAATTCTCATATATTAGGAGTTTGATGGGTGCCTTTAAAATATTTTAAATGGAAGATTCTACCTTACGCTACACATTAGTGGACATAATATGAATCTTAATCTTTTATGTGGTTTTATGAGAGGCAAACTTGGATCAGTGGGATCCTCCCGTAATGCTTGGTGTGTCGAACTTGGGGGTTGTCAACCTTTGAACAACCCAATACTTTAAATTGAAAGATATTTGTCCCTTATTTTTCTAAATTTAATTTTTGAGTATTAAAATTCGTGAAATGAATTAGGACTATAACAATAAAAATTGATCTTCTTAACTCATATTACTTTTCATGTTGAGATCAACTCATAATCTTCATACTTGGATGTGAAGGTTGGTGTAAATCCTTATATTGTTAAATTATGATGTTAACCCTGTTAAGTTTTAATACATATAAAAACAATTGACTTTTAATTTCTTTTTAATTGATTTTCTTAAGTCCTTTATTTAAGAAAAGGTAAGTTAACCCTTTTAAGTTTTAATACATATAAAAGCAATTGACTTTTATTTTCTTTTTAATTGATTTTCTTAAATCCTTTATTAAAAAAAAGGTAAGTTACCCTCTTAAGTTTTAATACATATAAAAGCAATTAACTTTTAATTGATTTTCTTAAGCCCTTTATTTAAGAATAGGTAAGTTAGCTTGAAGCCTTTTATATTACTTGATGGAATGTGATCATATTTACATTTATGGATATGGAAGTTGGATGAAGTACCTATACCTCCTTCAAGTATAGGTACTTCATACTTATTTAATTTTTTGTTGAAGAAAAAATTGTTTACCTCCTTATACTCACTATTGTTATTGTAAGAGTGGGTTCGTTATATATTATAAAAGTTATATATATATATATATATATATATATATATATATATATATATATATATATATATATATATATATATATATATAT
>ML805405.1:60437-76564 GCA_009831015.1 Picea engelmannii | reverse complement strand
TCAATTTTGGCAGCCACTAGAAGAACCTCATGCCACGCCCAAGGGGGAGGCCGCGGAGAGGCTCTCCATGGAAACCTCACCGGCCTTCTATCTCGCCCCCTGACTCGCCATCCTTTTGCTCCTCCGCTTCCATCCAGCCCGAGCCTTTTCTGCCTCCCTCTCCCGCTCCGCCCATTTCGCAGTTTGATTGTATAGCTATCATCCCTAGGCTGTTGTGTTCCTCCTCACGTCCCCTTCTTGCCCCTCCAATGGTTGAGCCTGCACCAGTTCTTGATTCATTAAGGATAGCCGAGGGAGAGCCACCTCCTCCTCGCAAGCCATGGAACTCCGAGAACCAGTCCTCTGACTCTTTCTTCGGCGCGCAGCTAAGAGAAAGCCTCGCCATCCTCTTCGGCTTGGTCTTTGAACTCCATCAGGGGGTGGAGGACCTTCAATTACGTCTGCAAGCCACGGATGGAAAGGTAACGGTCCTTCTTTAGCTCCTTTCCTCCCTTCAAGAGGCTTTTCCCTCGGACGCGGCAGGGGCGGCTACAACAGAGGAACCTTGCGCAACTACCAGTGACGGAAATGCCCAGGAGCAACGATCTGCAGGGAATGGGCTGGAGCAAGCCAAGCACAAGGACATGGTCGTGGAGGTGGACTCAACCCAACGAACGCTGCAGGATACTTCGACAGGTGTCGACAGAGCCGAGAGCAGTGTGAAGGATGAAAAACAGTGGGCAGACCAAGTGACGTATGTCAAGGAGGAACCATGGTCTGAGGACATCCACGCCACCTGGCCAGGTTATTCGACAAATGTCTAGGTCCATAGTGGAACTTTAAGTTTTATTAGCTTCTTTTCTTTTTAGCTGATGACTAGTCAGTTAGAGGCTATTGTTCTTAGAATATTACACTACTTATGCTTGCCACCCTTGCTAGCTGGACTGGTTTCCCCTCTGTTGGGGCAGTCCAGTAATTACAATACGGCTATGTCTGTATTTTGAACCTCTACTTTGGTTTTGGAAGGCTTTTTATATATAATACTACTTACTTACAAAAAAAAACATGTAGAGTTAAATTAAAGAAAACAAATAGATTTGATAACATATAAGAATGTTGTATACTTTTAAAAATCACGGGGGTAAGTTATTACATTAACTTCTCGGGTCGTAACTTTTTCATACGATCTCCGTTTTTGGTGTATGATAGCTCGTTGGAAAGGGCTTTTCGAGAAATATGCATTATACCATCAAAATCTGAATTTTTTGACATTTTGATTGTGGAAAGCTCAGAAAACATTGTTTAAAGCCCCAAAACAGCCTTGGAAGTACATAAAGATGTACTGACATGAAAACTTCCAAAATAAGCCAGTTGGAATAGGTGGGCAGCCACCAATATCCACCTAGATGTTGTGTAGGGTTTCAGGACAACCTCGTAAGTGCAGAACCCATAATTACAAAGAAAAGTACCCATTACAGAGAAACGTGTAGAACTAAAAACTATCAAGATGGGCCAGTTGGAATTTGGGTCAGGTGGGTAGCCACCAATATCCACCTGGATCAATCCTCCCCCCTTAGGAAGCAATGGTCTCCATTGAATTGAGTTCCAGGCAAAAAGGGGAAAGTGTTTTCTGAATCTGAATCTTGGTGAGCTATGTGCCTTGTTGGAGAAGTTGTGTTGCTTGGTCCGTGGAAGGCTATCATGAACATGTTGTTGGCGAGGTTGAATCTATTCCACCAACTTGTTTTCTATAGGCTTGATGGGGCATTGTGTAGAAACCATTGTAGGTGAAGAAACAATATTTTCTTTCTCTTTTGCAATTTTCTTTTGTTGGATAGAAGGTGTTGAGGCTGTAGTGGTTGTAGTGGTCTTTTGTGCATCCTTTGAACAGATTGTGAAGAGGATGCATTTTGAAGTAAGAGATATTACATTGTGGCACTGTTTTGGTGGAACAATATTCGTAACTACCTCTGGTATCCTATAGATATGACCCCCCAGAGTAATAATGACACTACAGGGTCGAGACTCATAAACATCATGACGTTTCCACATATATGGTCGAACCAAAACAATATCACACACTACCTCATCCTTGAAGGGATGGATTTCATAGGACAAGTGACATTGTTGGCTAACACGGAGATCTCGTCCCTGGTGAAGCCACCCGATGTTGTATGGTTGCGAGTGTGGTGTTATCAACAATCCCAACTATTTGACGACCTCAACTGATATGAGGTTATTCTAGCTACCACTATCAACAATGAAATGTAGTGGGGTCCCCTTCACCCGCATATCTGAATAGAAGAGGCACTCCCCCTCTTTAGAATCTCCTTGTTCTTCTGGTTGAATTGTTGTAGTTGCGCCAATAGTAGTAGGGTCTGCGTCAATGATCTATCTTTTTTCAATATTTTCTAAATCATATTGTGAATCACGGTTCATCTCCTTGTCTTTGAACTCGACCACCAATGACTATTTCGAGCAACATTGATCGGTGTTGTGCCAGGGGATTTTGTGGAAGTCACACCATTTCCCAGTGTCACTATTAATCTTTCCTTTACCCTTATTTTCCTGTGTCTTGGACTGGTTTTTGGAAGGTTGTTGGTTAGGGACATCATTACCATGCTTTGGTTGTTGCGGATTTGCAGACCCGAACTCCCATTTGTTCTGGTGCCTAAATTTATGCTCGATTTTGACAACATATCGATAGGTATCTCCTAATGATGAGATGTTTAGGAAATCCATTTTGGTTTGGATGTACCTATGTAGAGTCCCACAGTATTTCAGAACTAGATGCCACTCAGAGTCTTTGATACCCATCTTGGTGCACAAGGTATGGAAAGTATTTGTGAACTCCGTCATTGTTTGGCTCTTCTGTTTCTGTATTGTGGTCCATATCATGTACTGGTCTTCATAGTTATCAATGGGGTAATATTATTCCTTGACTACATCCACAAAAAGTTCCCAAGTGGGATCGACCCCATATATTCTAGATTCCTCTATGGAATTTTCTTCCCAGTAAGTTTCCCACCAATGTTTGATGTGGGGGAGAGCCTTGAGGAGTGTGAAGGTGATATTTTCCCTGTCAAAAAAATCGTGAACAGAGAAATAACCTTCTAGCGGATTCAACCATTTTTCTAAGTCACCCACATATATATGACCTTCAAATACAAGAATATCAAAATTAACTTGTATCTTGAAGGGAGAGGTTCCTCCAAAGTGGTCTCTTGATGAAGATGTGTTTGTTTTTATCAACATGCATTGAAGGATGTGGGAAAAATTCTCCATCATTTTGTTCCTCTGTCGCATGAGTGCTTGCTCAAGCAATAGGTTAATAGAATCTTCTGCTCCGTCATTTGTCTTTTATGTCACCATAGAGGGTTTATTGGGCATGCGAGAGCGATTTTACTCAAGAGAGACAAGCTCGAGACCCAACTTTCTATACTCTAACATCATCAAGGACATGCACTAAAAAATGATCAAGAGCATCCTGCTCTGATACCACTGATTCGGATTATTTTCGGAACGAAATGAAGGCAAAGATATTACAATGAAATACACATAAATATTGCCAGAAATAGCGAAATAAAACAATACATGATTTCTATTAATGAAAGAAATGTAGAGAGACTATAAAAATACAGAGTGCAAGACTCGCTAGAATGGTAGCAAATTTATCTCTGAGAAGAGGTGCGACGAATACACTAATTCGCAAGAAGATGATTACAATGAAGCTCTGAAAGACTTTTTATGATAAATATGAATTCCAAAACCATATTAAAGACATCCAAAAATCTAACCCTAGGAGATGAAGCCCCAAAATTCATGTGGGCCCTGTTGGGGTAAGTTATTACATTAACTTCCCGTGGTCATAACTTTTTCATACGATCTTTGTTTTAGGCGCGTGATAGCCCGTTGTAAAGGTATCTACGAGAATTACACATTATGTTGTCAAAATAATTATGCATTATGTTTTCAAACTTTGAATTCTTCTATAGTTTCATTGTGACAAGCCCAAAAAACATTGTTTAGAGCCTCAATATGGCCCTGGAAGTACAAAAAGATGTACTGACATGAAAACTTCCAAAATGAGCCAGTTGAATAGGTGGGCAGCCAACAATATCCACCTGGATGTTGTGTAGGGATTCAGGCAGCCCTGTAAGTGAAGAATCCATAATTACAAAGAACTGTGTTGAACTGAAAACTGTCAAGATGGGCTAGTTGGAATTTGGAACAGGTGGGTGGCCACCAATTTCCACTTGGATCACTTCTGAATCTGTCACTTCATGTTTGGCATTTATCAAATTATAAAAACATTTGAAATACTTTAGGTCATTTTACAAAAAATAATTCGTGATTGGATTAACACGGATTTTTTACATATGCCAAAATAAGTGTCGAGATTGACATTAGCTCAGAGGTTGGGTTTTCTAGAAAAGATGCTCTTGAAAAGGGAAAATTTACACTAGACTTAGGTTCTTGATTATGAGAATACAACATTTGGGTGTTGAATATGCCAATAAATAAGGCATATTCAGGATTCTTATCCTTAATCTAGAGCCCACTTAAAAATGAACATAGGCAATAAATCTAAACCAAAAGGTCAACGAGTAGTTGAGCAATCATACTCAAAGGATGAAGATGATCAAAATGTTACCAATATAGAAACTACAATTTTAGAGAAGGATATTATTGCATGTACACAAGTATGGTAAGAGGAATCATGTCCTCCCTCAAAGGATAGAGATAAAGAAAAATATTGGGATTTCCTCCTCGAGAGTGGTAGTTGTAACTAATTCCCTAGCAAGGGGAATGAAGAGATTTCAAGAATCAACTCCTTTGATTCTGATAAGGACTTAGTATTCTATACCCTGACAATTCATTCTTTGAATTACAATTAGTCACCGTGGAACCTTGTTTAGTGGGGTAGACTATTTTTCAATGGGATAGAAATAAAATGAACATTACTATGTAATATTCAATTTGTAAGTGTTGTATGCACATGCAAATTGTAATTGTGAGTTGGATCTAGCACTAGTGATTATACGATGAAGTGTTATACTCCCCACCCAAGTTTTATTCTCATAAGTAATATAACAAAGCTTTACTTCTCATAATGAAAGAAAGTGCTCAATAAATTTCCCATAAAATATATTAACAAAATAAATAAAAATCGTAATTTCCATTCCATTTACAAATATAAATAATGAAATTTACTTTAAAAATAAATAAATACCATCATTTTTCAATAATTTTATTAAGTCATATTTTTAATAGTTAATTGATTCCACACATTTTGTATATGTTTCTTAAGTTATGTAATAATATAATTACTATCGACACAAATTCATAATTTTGGACAAAATATATTAAAAAAAATATTTAAAAAATAGGATGAAGCCGTAGGTGGAGCGATTTCAAAGATAAAACAACTAGGAAATGATTTCTTTATATTGGAAATGACTTAATGATCTATTTCTTTGAAACATTATATTTGATACAGGGATTTGATATAACGATAGGATTAGACTTTGACGTGTTAATAATAGTATCTATCACGACCATTAGGTATTTTAATATATTAGAAGTGGTTTTCTAGTGTGCACATGTGTATACGCATGATGTATACATATAAACAATTTTTATATGGATATGATAGTATATTATTAATATAAAAATGTGAAGACGAACATGATAATATATTATTTTTAAAAGAGTGAATAAGGTATAAAATGATCTATTTTATGTGAAATGCTTCATTAAATAAATTTACAAGTATTCTATATAAAATTAAAATTATTTTTTTTATTAAAAAAATAATTACATAATGAATATAAGTTATATAATATTAATTTTTTTATTAAAAAAAAAATTCAATAATGAATATAAGTTATATAATATGGAGAATATATTTTAAGTATATGAATTTAAATAAATATATAAAATATATTTAGGTTGAAACTCTCTATAGTTTAGTTTGGGTGAGATGTTCATATAACATAAAATAGTAAAATAATAGTAAAAAAATTAAAAAACAATAAATTAATAATAAAATAATAAAAAACATTAAAATATATAAGTAAATAAACACATATAAAGAAAAAGTGGGTTCAAGTAATCAATGGAAAAAATAATCAAAACATGAAAAAAGTACCACCAACATAAATCCATCTTAATCCAAGATCTATCAAGCGTCGAGAAGGATAAAATCTCTAGAGGTGCAAACTGTAATCTTTCCTCAAGTTTTTCACTCTAAAAATGTTTTCACCTCTTGTTACACGTCAAAATTACTCACTTCGATGATGTCTCATTGTCATTATCACAAGTGTTGCAAGTGTCACACTTTTGTCGCAAGTGTCACAAAAATCATACTTTCATCTCGCATGTGTCACATCGTGGACGACATCATACGAACACTTGGGACATCCTCTAAGACTCGTTACAAGATGAAAATATATCTTTTGGAAAAGTTTACAAGATTTTACCTTGAGGAATTACCATCCTAAAAGTATTTTTGGAGATCAACACTCCCCTGCCCACTTGCAAGGAGCGCTAGTGCTTCTTTCCCTCTTAGAAAGGAGCTCTGCAATGCTCTATGGCCAAATCTAAGGGAGCACCGATCTGTTGAGAAAATATTGGGGACAAATCCCCCTTATCTCTAAGGACAACTAAGAAGCATCCGAGTCAGTTTGGCTTGAATCCAAGTTCAAGGCTGGTTCTAAGGGGAATCCCACAACTGATGGAGTCATTTCCTCAACTTATCCCAAGAATATCTAAGGGGGTTGAGCCTCTCAAAACCTATATAAGGAGGCATTCTCATGGTCAAAGGAGAGAATAATCACTGAAAAGTATTGTCATTATGATCGTGGATCTTTTGAGCAATGGGTTTGATAAGGAGGACTTGGTGAGGCTGTTGCATCTCCATCTACAGTTTGTAAGCACCTTGTTTTGTTCTCATTAATATATATGTTTGGCATGTTTCCTTCAAGTTTGTGTACATTTACATGGGCTTGTCTCTTTTTGATGAATCTAATTTTAACCTAATCTTGGTAGAATAGGAAGTATGATTTGTCTTTAGTGTCTATTGGATTGCATAACTCATTGAAGGACTTGAAGATCAAGTTCAACCCGCATCGAGTGAGGACAAACTTCAGAAAGAGGTACTCATACTTTCTTCCTCTTTTCCCTTGACTAGTTTGGCTACATTTAAAGGAATGTCAGTGCTCAAAGTTAGCATTCTTTTGTCTTGGTCATAGGGATCTAATATCCAAGAGGACATTCACTTGTCTACAGGGGAATGTTCCTACGACACCTCTAGAGATTTGATTTCTCTCAAAGCTTGATAAACAAATATACATAATAATATAATAAATGATAATAAAGTAATTAATTTTTTTCTATTAAAAAAATTATAATAAATAATTTATCATCCTTTTAAATTTGGTTAATATTTTTTTTATCATGTTTTAACCATAGATCATTCAAATTATTTGAAAAATGAGTTAAAGTGGAGATAACATTGACTAAAAATAAGCATGATTAATGATATCAACAAAACTTATTTATTTGATATATATTATGAGTTTAATGGGATGTTTGGATTTTCATAATTATAAATTGAAAAATGATAAAAATAAAACCAAAAAATTATGAAAATAAAAAAATGGCATGCACAAATTATATCATTATAATTATAATATTTAATTTGAATGATAATAATACATTATATTCTTAATTGTTTACATCAAATTGATAAAGTCTATGGAAGTATATATATCTTACTCCTTTTGGATTTTAACTTGTGATTTTTTAGGAGGAAACACATGTTCTTAATTATTAGGTTCACTCAGACTCTATGTTTTCTTAATAATAATCATATTATATTATTATATTGTACAATCTATTTTAATTTAGAACTTATATTCTAAATATACACATAATAAACAAGTTTTTAAAGGTTATCTCAATATAAAGATAGTTTGCATTCAATATGAACACCATCATTTGAGTGGTGAACAAAAAAATCGGTTGCACTTTTCAATCCATTTTTTCCATTTTCATTTTAAATATTAGATGATTGTTTAATACTTTTAAAGTATGCTATTTGTTTTTTATTTTTTTTTAAAGTAAAAAATAATTTGTATTTGTTAAAAAAAGGTTTTTGTCTAAGTAATCAATATATAACATAATGTTGATTCATAGAGATTTTAGTAGGCTTGAAAATTTATGTGAGGTTTCAAAAATAATCTTACAACACATCAAGAGATTGATGGAGAGTATAACAAAACTAACTACATTCTCGAATTTTCAGGATGAGAAAATTTTGACAAATTGCTTATATAACAAAACATAAAAACAATACATGTTTAGATTGGATTACGTGCACAACTTCTTGTCATCACTGAGTGCATTGTTGAAGAAGGTTTTTTCTTATTTACTATTGTATTCCAAGCTTCCTTTATTTTTGATAAATTTAATGTCCCTCCCTCCAATCGTGGCTTGCCTTGATCTAGAGGTTCTTATTGTTCTAGAGTCTCCACCTCTTTCACCTGGTCCACCTAGCTCGCCTTCTAGGCTAGATCTGGGGGAATAAAAGATTCATTTTTCATCAAATGTTATGGGACCACATATTTCTCTTTTAATGCTTCCCGGTCTAAATATATGGGAATAACAGTATCCTTTTTCATGAGATCATGTGTTTCCACATATTAATCATTAGAAGGGATATCCCTTATTTCTTCTGGTTTTGATTTTGGCTCATCCATGATCAAGTATAGGGAATTTGGCTCAAACTTGCGAACATTTGATGTTATTCCCTGGCACCAACCCACCAGTTTGAATTATGTTGTTTTTCCCTGGCTTGCCTTGGCCTTTTAAGGAAATGAGCTGCCATATGTCATGTTTCAATACAAACTTTGCATAAAAAAGAGACAAATTCTCATAATGAAACTTATCAGACGATGATTAGCTTTCACTTGTTAGGTTTATTTCTACTGAAAACCCTTTGTTGAATTCCATTTCCACACATATTCTAGAATATGTGGTGATATTGTAATTTTTTGTTTCCTCAAGCTTATATAGTGGAATTTCCTAAGGGAATTTCCAATGACCTAAAGAGAGGAAAAACCCAAATATGCAGAGGCAAATTTGGAAGTCTGACCCAAACTAGAGTTGAGGACAATCATTTGTCAAAGGAATAAAGGAAGGGATACAAGGCTTCATGCATAAACCATATTTTCCATAAAACTAGGGACCTAAATTTAAAATCAAATGCCTATCTTCAACAATATCAAACATCACAATGAAAAAACCTTGTAAATAGGGGAAAATAAAATATTTTTTTTTAATATCAGGTTACGAGAAGTATGAAATCCATTTGTGCAGGTTGACTAGATTTCCAAAGGAGGGAGGAGCGAATAAGGCTCCCATAGAACACATAAGATCAACATTTTTATTCAAATTAGGGTCACTAAGGAACACATAAGATCAACATTGAGACAAATCCACTGAGGGAAGCACCATTGGAAACAATATTAGCCACAACAACAGAAGAACTGGAGCAAGAAATAGAGTTCGAGGTGTCAACCATGTCAAGCCTAGCCCCCAGGAAAATTGAGGCTACATGTGCACACGACTAGGGTTCACAGATAGGTTTGAACCCTAGCTAGCGCTGCCATGAACAATCTAGCTTCTTCCTCTAAGTATCCTTGTTCTCTGTTTTTAGTAAGGTGAAACAATTGTTTTTATTTTTAGTAAACTTCAATTTTTCATTAACTTGATAATCCTATTTATCGTAGGCTCGTCAATCTGAATCTCATTTAAACCATAACCTGAAATATAAATATTTTGTTTTCATCCATACACATTTAATGCGATTTTGGATGTTAATTTTCAATTAAAATTTGTACTAAAAACATTATAGAAAATTTTGACCCATTTTTTTGGTTTTGATATTTTGTTGGGTCTTAGGATTTTAGAATGAATAATGTATTTACAAAGTTATTATTTAAAGTGGTTTTTGGGTAAAATTTTGATTCAAAATCATTTAAGGAACCATATCTATATAATGTTTCCTCAACATTGGATCAATACATGACAACCCTTATTGTTTTCACCCACACACACATATTTAATGTGATTTTGGACGTTGATTGTCAATTGAAAATGAGAATACAAAGTTGTTTGGAATGCGAATAGATTATATAGGTAATGAATATGTAATTAATCTTGATGATATATAAGGACATGGGATGAATATAGATTGGATTAATGAAAAAATAAATGTTTTTGATTTTTTACTATGCATTTTTTCCATGGTTTTAGTAAAAAAATCGGTGGTGGTGTCTAAGGAGATTGAATGAATGGGATGATCACATGACTATTGGGATGAGGTCAATCCCTGGTATGGAGATAATATTTGACTATGGAGTACAATATACAATGTTTGAATCCATATGTTATTTTAAGGCGTATTATAATGTTTCAAAAGTGTCGTAGAAGCCAAAAATGGAAATGACCATTTTTTGTTGGACTCGTTAGCATCTCTCCAACAAATGTTTAGTGGGGAACATTATTTGTAATCAAAGGGGATTACAAGGGTTGAGAAACCAAAGAATTGTGTTTCAAAAAGAAATTAAAGTAGTGATATGTAATGGATAGTGTAACCACATCTTTTGAAAGGAGAAGGAAATGAAGAAATTAATGATTGTTGGGGTGGAAAATATAAAATTTGATCTTTATAACAATTTAAAGGAATTGATAAATTGGTTATGCGGAGGAAAAAATGTGAATGGATCTAAAATTTAAACAAATAAGCCTACGCCTAAGCCCTTAAATTGTAAATATCAATTGACATTGACAATTAGATTCAATCTTTAAATACCATCCCTTAACACATATCCCTTAGTCATTAACATGAAACACTTCATGCTCACAAATAAAACACTTTTACCCATAATCCTAAACCCCTAAACTTTAATCATCAACCATAATCTTAATCCATAATCCATAACACTAAAACCCTTATCCTTAAACCTTTAAACCCTTCATCTTAACCCCGAAAATTAATCTTATATCAAACTTTACTCTTAATCTTGGATTCATAAACTTTATCCCTCATTCCTTTAGCCCTTAACCCTTAGTCTTCAACCCTCAACTGTATTCCTTATACATCAACCATTAACTTACAATGCATATCCATTGATATCAAACCCTTAACCCATAACTTTAATCCCTAGTACTTATTCTTTATTCCAAAATTATTACAGTGCAAACTCTTATTCATAAACTCTTTAAACAATAAATTTAAATTTAATCCCAAAACTTTAATGAACTTATATATTTAAAGAAAAATAATACACCCTAATATTTCACCCTTGCTTAATAATGTTAGTAACATCCTCTCATGTTCAACGATGACCTAAATAAAACATGGTATGTACATTTATGATCCTTTAATATTTTCTAAACAATTCAAAATAAAATGTCATGTTATTTGGATAAGTTCACAACATCAAAATAATGTTGAAAAAAAAATCAGTTAATCTTTTCTAAACAATTCAAAATAAAATGTCATGATATTTGGATAAGTTCATAACATCAAAATAATGTTGAATTTTTTTTTATAAAACTAAAAATTAACTTACTAATAGCACTTGCAATGATACTTACTTCAAAACAATGTCATTATGGATATAACTAAAAAATTAAATTATAGATGTAACTAAAAAATGTAACTTGTTGTTAATAGTTAACTATTTTAATCAATAATTTGATTTGTTTCTATTTATAATTTTCACATATTTAAATAAAATTCATATTTTTTTTATAAATTTCTTTAACAACTTTAATAAATTTCTAACACTAAAATTTACTATATTAAACAGTCTTTCATCAACATATAATATGTTTTTTCCTAATAAAAATACTTAATAGTAAATTTCAATACTAAAAATACTAAAAATTACTTTCTTAAACAACCTTTCACCAACATATAATATGTTTTTTCCTAACATAAATACAAATACTTAATAATAGCAACATTGTTATGACTAAATGGTAATATCTTTAAAATTTATAATATAAAAAACAATGATGTGTAAGAAGGTAAACTTTACCATAGAATGTCAATACCTAGAGTTTCTTGAAAATTTTCACTTCATGTAAATTCCAAAAAATTAATATAAAAAAACAATAATACCTAGATTTCTTTTTAGAATCTTCAATTCATGCAAATTTTAAAAAATAAATTAATATAAAAATACAACAATGATGAGTAAAAAGTAACCATAGTCTAAATGTCTAGAAAGTTGTTATAGAATCTTCACATTTAAATTTCAAAAATTTAATATCATAATATTGGCCCTGTTAAAAAATATCCCAAAATCTAAATGTCATAGAATCTCACATATGTAAGAACAAGTATACCATGAACCATGTAATGCATGGAAAGTGATATTCCAATACTAAGCGTAATAGTAAACTTTGTATCATTAAAATTAAAAAAAAAAAAAGTAATATTCAAATACTAAGCATAATATTAAACTTTGTATCACTAAAATAAAATAAATAGTATATAAAATACAATTGGTGCTATTTTAATTAGATTGTTGGGTTGTGACAATACACATTGTAATTACATTTATTTGGGAGGAGGTTTTTCTAGCGTTCAGATTTCCATATTTCTGAAAACGCTCAAGAATATCTTGTTTAAATGAAGAATCCCATGAGGAACTTCTTGAGACTTGTATCCATTTTTCCATAGAGAAATAAAGAATATAATTTCCTCCATTTCGTTCATGGTTGGTGTGAGATGTGTTTTCCCATCTATTCATCTCTGTTGTGTCTGATGTTTTATATTTCTCTATTTTTGTCTTTGTTCATGAATTCTGTTTGTATGTTTGAAGTCCAATGAGTGGTATCAAAGATGAGATCAGCTTAAGGTTTGTGAGAGTTGAGGGAAGATTTTCATTTGCAAAGAAGGAGAGTCCACTGCAAGGGAACCGAGGGTTTGGAATTATATCCATGAGGAGGAAAAAACCTATGAGTTTGAAAGGATATTGAATGATGAGGAGAAAGGTCGACAGAGCGGTACAGTTGCAAGTGATGGCAATGGTTAGAGCAAGGTTTCCTCTTGGGTATATTGCTTAGGTATGCCAAGTTCTATAGTTTGGAGGATGCACACGAAGTGTTTGAAGAAATTCCTCAACAAGATGATCGTGGTTCGTTATGATGAGTTTTTAGAGGAGGTAGAGTTATATATGGCAGTGATGGTGGCAAGTAAAGCATGGAAGTGGAGTGTTGATGGGATTACTTAGATTTGAAGCAATGGTGAAAGTGTTGAATGAAAAGTTTGAGGTGGAGTTATGTAAATGGATATACAACTGTAAGGCCTGGTTAGTAATGCATTCTGTGGGTTTGAAATGTAATTGGTAAAGTCTAGATGACCTAGGTGATAGGGGGGAGCATGTGGTATTATTGGATTCCCTGACTTTGAGGGAAGTTTGGCCAATTTTGGTCATAGAAAGGAGGGGGGGGGAGTTAGGTCAAAATTTGTGGCTTCAAGCACATGTCTTTTGGTATCCCTTGGTTTTAGAGCCCATGGATTTCATGTAATGAATCCTTTAAAAGGGCTTAGGATACAACATTGAAATTACTGTGGAGGTGAGAGGTGAAGGATCACTTGGTCGGCTTGGCTAGATTTGGTCGAGGGAACCAAGTTTTAAATCTCTATTGATTATGGTGATGGAGCTAAGGGATGCATATTGTGGGATCCTACTATCCACAAATCATCTATAACAGAGATATGTACCATGAGAAGTTGTTCATGATCACAAAGAGAGATTCTTTTTGCAAACTTAGGGAATTATTGTATGGCCTAAGGTAACCAGGAAGTGGTACAAGATGTTTTATTCCTTCATGGTGAGCCAAAGTTTCTTAAGAAGTGAGTATGATCATTGGATTTATGGTATATTCATTATCTTGGTGTAATGTTAATGATGTGATTGTTGCAAGAAAAACACAGTTGAGATCAACAGGTTTAAGAATCAGTTGGAAAGGACTTTTGATGAAAGATCTGGGAGCAACAAAACAAATATTGGGAATAGAAGTACACAGATGTGGGAAAAATGATAAGTTGTGGTTGTCATTGATCAGGTTCAATATGAAGTTTGTGCAACCGATAATATCCCTTTAGCTTTCCATTCTAATATTTCTTCAAGTTTATGTCCTAGTAGTAAGGAATAAAGTATTATATGTCTCGGGTACCTTATGCAAATGCAATAGGAAGGTTGATGATTGTGATGGAATATTCAAATATTTCACATGTTGTTGGTATTGTCAGTGGACACATGGAAAAAACGGGTAAAGAGCATGGAAATGGGTGCTTTAGTAGTTGAGAAGCACGAGTATCACCTATAGTGGTTACAATGATTTAGTTTGTGGTTATGTTGATTCAGTGAAGGTGGAGTGGCCCATATTGGAAAAAACTATGAAGACATGTTCACACAATCAATATTGTCAGAGAAGTTGTGGTGGTGTTTGGATTCTCTTGTCTTGCAAGAAGGTGATGTTTGATTAATTGCGCAAGGTATTAGAAAATTTTTGTTAAGGTAGAGATTGTTGGGTTGTGACAACACACCTTGCAGTTACATTCATTGGGGTGGAGGTTTCTTAAGAGTTTATCTTTCCATATGCCTCAAAACGTTTGAGAATATCTTGTTTAAATGAAGAATCTCATGAGGAAATTCTTGAGACTTGTATTCATTTCTCCATAGAGAAATAAAGAATACCATTTCCCCCATTTCATTCTTAGCTCTTGTGAGATGTGTTGTCCCATCTACTCATCTATGTTGTGTGTGGTGTTTTATATTTCTCTATTTTTGTCTCTGTTCATGCATTCTATTTGCAGGCACGGATTCCAACAAAATTAACCATCAAGATTATTTTAGAAGATAGATTCACTACCCATACCTAGACATTCCTACTTGCAATCTACCCATGAAATGGACAATGTTATGGAAAGTATGGAAACTTGGCATGAGAATAATTTTCTCAAAATTTGTAACACTTCTAAGATACAATCCTCTGTTATCCTCCTTGATCTAGGAAAATATGCCATCAATAACCTTGTTATCCTACTCATTAGAATAAGTGAAACTAGATAGTTAATTCTCTTTGTAGCCTACTTGCTATAACAAGGTGAGAGTTATAAAAATACAATACTTTAAATAACAAACACACTTCTAGTAACATCCATGTGATGTACTAGCCTACCCATACAAACTAGGATTCCTTTCCAAATGAAAGAAAATCAAATGATCTTACTACATTTCTAATATGTCTTATAATTAGAACAAAAAAATCTCTAATGGAAATAGAGACATAATATTTCTCTATTTATGTTCCCCGGATGGGGTGACAGACAGACCAATACATCCACGTGGAGGGGAGTCGGGACGGGGAGTAAATAGACCCACTGGCCCCCGTCACCTCGCCCATTAACGAAAACATGCACGCACGCCTGAGCATTCAAGGGCCGAGACCCCTCAAGCAAGCGGCGAGTACCAACATTTATCAGTCGGGTTTAATGGTTGAATTGACGGAGGAGGTTATGGCCTCAGCCACCGTCTCATTGTTCTTCATTCTTGTTATCAGTTGTGGGAGCTGAACGCCCTGGAGCACCTCGGCACACCATTATTCTGATAGATCTTGGCACATTCGAGCTAGCAACATGCCGAGGATCAGAGGCAGGTCGCGACGGGGGGCAGCATGGTATGCTGCGCAGTCGCGTCGAAAACGCAAGGCAACTTTTGAGAGAGCCATCGCACTGGCCACCAGGCGACGCAGACAGAGACAACGGAGGCCTCCACGAGAGTTCGACGAGGAAAACACTCTGGAGGCCGACTCGGCCACACAACTGGTGCTCACACGGTTCGAAGAGTCTGCAAAGTGGCAACAGAGCATAACCTTTGGCCTGGCTGGCCCTTCCCAACCGGTAGCAGATCTCCCTGAAGCGGAAAGGCCATACACACCATGTTATGTGGTGGAGGAACTGCCTCCAGAGCTCACCCAGACAGCAGAGGTATGCAAAGCGCAGAGCGGAAACGAGGCAGCCCCAGAGGAGCGCGCAGACACCAACTGCCCCGAGCAGC
>ML805405.1:42928-59530 GCA_009831015.1 Picea engelmannii | reverse complement strand
ATGTGGACTGGAGTGCCCAACTGTCCCGGTTTCCTGCTTAGGCGGGACAGCTGGCCTCCCCTGCAGTTTTGTTTTTGCCTATTTTAATATAACAGGAACCACCCCTTTATTTACAAAAAAAAAAAAATATTTCTCTATTTATGTTTCAATACCATCTCATAATGAGAGATATTCTGTATATTGTATATGAAACATGATGATGGATCTACTCTCTATCACAAGTTTAAATGCATGGATATGGAGTATAGGGCTCAATTTCATATCTTTTGTACCTTATTTCCTTGGATAGGATTTATGCATTCATTGTATGTCTACGTGGTGTATGCATGTAACCCTCTCCCAATATCAAAATGAGGTATGTGTAGGAGAAGGAACACTAATGAGAATAAGTGAAACGGTGAATGATCAATAATAAGTTCACATTGATTTCTTATGAACACTTTCTTTCTTGTCTCTAATTGAGTCACATGAGATAGATAGATATGTGTCATTTTTCATGCAATTCTCTTATTATCATAAGAGAATCAAGCACTTTTATCCTCTTCTTTAAAATTACATTGCAACTTCCAGATTTTGATATATATATATATATATATATATATATATATATATATATATATGGATGGATGGATGGTAATGCATCTTTTTTGAGTATTTCTTTTACAAAATTAGAAATTCATTAGTGCATTCTTAATAAGACCTTTTCTTCAAAACTAGTTTTATGAAAGAAGGATGCCCTTACTACATGCACATAATGTTGATATTTAAAATTTACATAGATATCAAACAACTAAACAATTGCATATGCTAAATTACATTCACAAAAGTTATATGAATTATAATCCAATCAACACATTTAAAAATAATACATAGTTAACTAAACTACATGTACAGACACTACTTAAATTACAAACCATTAAACACATTTAAATAAACTCATTACCAAAAATATTAGCATACAATTAATTAATATAATTCAGAAAACAATTACCTTAATTAACCCAAACTAAATCAGAAGAAACAATCATAGTATTATGGTGTTACTCAACATAATGTTATTAGAATGAACAAAATTAAATCAAGAAAAACAATCATGATATCATAGTGTTACTCAACCTAATGTTATTGGAGTTAACAAACAAAACTAAAAACATAGTGTTATTGAAGTGAACAAACAAAACTAAATCAAGAGAAACAATCATGGTGTTACTCAACATAGTGTTATTGAAGTGAACAAAATTAACTTGAAATAATTGTCATGTCCTAAACACTTCCTTATTAAACCCCAAATGAAGGAATTTAATGATGTTACAGAAGACACTCTACTTTGTGATTAACCCCACTTAGATCAAGGTCTCATTGTTACCCTGCAACGACTAAGAATCCATGCCACGTGGTTCTTGGAAAACTATTTAAGATCATAATACCTTGCATGCAAATTAGTCCTCTCATCTTCTTGAGGGATATGAGTAATTATTGATAGCATAATAAGAGAGGCATTCTCATTCATTTAAAAAACAACGTAAAACATCTCACCTGAACCCAGAATTTAACACTTGCAAACAAACTCCTCATCATCTCACTGCGATTAATATAATTTTGTTGAAAGTGAAAGGATCGCTGCATTTGGATATCATGGCTCCAATCCCCTTTGAACGCAATTGTGTCTCCTCAAAAGAAACTAATGTATACATGGACTTAGACTTCATCCCATTTTATTATTGCATCATTTCTTGGCGTTGGATCATATGCTGATCTCGTAGACTGTGCTGATTCATGAATTTTATCGTAAGTTCGAACGCCTTCAGCCGAACTTCCATTTAATATCCAGTTTGAGCCACCGTTCTTCATGGAGGATAGAGCTGCTGGGGTATCGTTCGAAGTGGAAAATATTTTAAGATTCAATGAACTTTTACTCGACTCAATAACACGTAGGTTGGAGTTACTGTTCTTCATAGAAATGTGAGACTGAGAGTACTGGATGTCCACTGGGGCCGGCCTTGAGAAACGTCCTGTGATTTCCGAACCTAGAAGTCCAGATCTCAGGCTGCAAGGCTGAAGTAGCTCGTATTCACTCGAATCGATTTGGTTATCAGAGACTATGCGCCCCTCTAGGGATAAATCTGAACCCGTTTGCGCAATGCTTGCATACAGAAATTCTACACAACTTTTCTTGTCATTGGAAGTTCCTTGGAGCACAGGAATCTGTCCTTTATAAGTATTTGGGAACATCATCATCGGTACTGAAGAAATCAAGGACGGAGTAGTACTTGTGCTTGTGTTGATGTTTGGCGTAATCTGAACACCTGCATCACAACACTATCACTATGTCAGAAAAAAAATGTTTATGAGTGATGATGCTTTTTGCATTGAGAGAAGAGAGGTGCTTTACAGGTTTGATTGTACGAGATAAACATATCACTGTAACTCATACAAATAAATTGAAGCAAAGTGCACCCTGCTAAACAAACTGTTCCACAACTTAAAGAAAGATCTTCGATCATTCTAACCCTAATAAAACTAAATAAAAAAATCTACCATCTTCCTTTTGGTTTAGTATGTATTATTTATTTTAAATAAGAACTATGCACTAACATTGAGACTATGTACAATTCTCCATCTCATTTGAAAAAACTTCAGGTTTGCAGTACACAGTATTTATAAATAGTTTCAGTTTTTGTTGGGATGCAGGGCTTTAAAGTTAAGTTTTTTAAGGATAATCAAGATATATGTTTGTGGATAAAAGATGGAATACTAACCAGTAGTATTATGACCTGGAGATCCTTTAGTTTTCTGGTTCTCAATCTGTAAACCTGTTGTACCCGCCTGACATTGTGATGCAGTACATGGATTCGGTTGAGGTTTCCTCCTTCGTCTGTTATGGTCAGCAAGGCGCTTTCTGCAGCTTCTTTTTCCCTCGTCGAATTCAGATCTTGGATGAAATCTATGAAACGCCATGACAGTTGAGCTTTCCTCTCGACAGAATAGAAACAACATGACAATCTATACAAAAGTATTCTACTTGAAATCGGCTTTAGGGCAAGTTTTAATCCCCTAGCAGTAACTATTTTATTTGAAATTGGCTTAACAATTTAGGGTGAGTTTTCATCACCCAGCAGTTTAGGGCATCCCTTAACAGTTTAAACAGAGATGGAAAAATATATTGAAATTGGCTTAACAATTTAGGGTAAGTTTTCATCGCCTAGCAGTTTAGGGCATCCCTTAGCAGTCTAAACAGAGATGGAAAAATATAAATGAAGGAGAGAGTACATGTTCACATTATAATAAGGAGAAATTGAAAATGAGTTGCATGCAATAATTTTTCTGATAAACAAGTAAATCAAAAGTACTTAAGACAAATATTTGAAAAGCTTGCATACCTTGTTGAGTTTCTCAAAAACCCAAATGAGCCATTATTATAATGATGTTGTAGAACACTATAACAAATGAGCTTTTTAGCAGATGGAGACATCCTTGAGCCATTATTATAATGATGTTGTAGAATACCATAACAAATGAGTATATTAGCAGATGGAGACATTCTTGAGATAAGGACTCTACAATTTTTTTAGATATTCTCACAGATCCAAGTACTGGCTAGTAGTTTGTTTGAATAGTCATGGACATAGATCAGGCTTAGAAAGAATAAATTGCTGAGAGGATTAGGGCAGTGAAAATTTACATTGAAAATGTGTACTATTGGAGAAAACATTAGAGATCGTGCTAATTACAGGATTACTCTAGACTCATTCTGTGTATCTAACGTCTCTCGAACCCTAGTCCGGAGAGAGAGAGAGTGTGAGTGAGTACTGCAGAGAAAGCGTATAAAAACTTGACAGGAACATAGTTGAAGCTTGCAACGTCTCTCGAACCCTAGTCGAGAGAGAGAGAGTGTGTGAGTGAGTACTGCAGAGAAAGCGTATGAAAACTTGACAGGAACATAGTTGAAGCTTGCAGGCAGTAAAGTCACTCGTTTAATTCAGAAAGGTTAAACTAGAAGGAGAGGTGATGAGGATTTTGTAAGAGTGGAATAAAAATGGAAAGAGATATATAATTTAAACAAATCACCTGCTACATTGTTGGCAAAAGCGCTGAATGAAACCAGCCACAACTACCGTTGAAGCCTTAGAGTGCAATTCGCAAACTTTATGTCGGCGATGGTAGTGTTTGGCACTGCTCAAGTTTGCTTTACAACCCTCGGCCTGGCATTGGGGTATCTGCGAGCCTACGCATGACGAGATTCCCGTCCTGCAAAATCTATTGCCATGACCGGTTTCTTGGGAAGCGCCGCCGGAATATGTAGTTGTTCCAGCCCCAGCTAGGTTAAGTGCCATTCTGGCCTGGAAGAAATCAAACTCCTCCTCCGCCTTCACGAAATAGCAGCCATGGACTAGCTGGCCTCTCTTCTCTATTACTCCATGAGGTTGCTCAAGGGTTGTCTGGTCGCTACTACAGCCAAGCCTCCACATTGAACAAGGATCAACAAACTGATCTTGCCCGTGTAATCCCGGTGAATCGAAAAAGGCGGCAGAATTTCGAGACAAGGCAGACGCAGGCGATCCTTGTACTAATTGTGAGGTCGTCATTAAATTTCTAGGTTTCGGCTGATCCGAATTGTGAGACGACATCCACGAACGAGTATCCGGCCTGCTGGTTTGCATTTCAAGATCGCTAATCCACAGTCCGCTTACAGCTTCGACATTTGCGATCGATTCTTTACACAAACCCTAATCAGCTCAGCCAAAACTAAACAGCACTGTATGGGAATTGTGGCAACACTAACCCTAAGGCCATTAAACTACTCAGTCATAACCAAGCAAGGCTGTGAAAGGGATCCATGCTTTCAGCTTCACTGCTAAATTGTTCATGAGATCAAGAAACTGAGAATTGTGTGGGCAATCACGAGCGCCCGGGGAAGAAACTAACTCGTGATCACCACCAGTGCAAATTTGCAATTGGAAGATGAACAAATAGAGTCCAATATTCCCACGTCCCTCAATCTATATCTCGTGGTGAGATTTTCGTTTTGGATGTGATGGGTTTGGCCATGGCCAGGACGAAGGCAAGGAGAAAGAGGGAGCATGTCCTATTTTCTTTATTTTAACCCTGGAGTGGGCCACAAGAAAGCAATAGACGCGTTAAAAAGGCGAGGAACACGGACTCGTGGGATTCAAATGTCCCCACACACCAGCTCTCCATCTGTATACCAGTTGTTACGTCGGAGTAGACTAATTCAACTTTCTCCAGCTTTTTCAGGTACAATTTTTGACGATTTGGAACCGCAGGTTGGATTGAATTGCAGAAATTGCAGCTTTTTCAGGTACAATTTTTCACGTTTTGGAATCGCAGGTTGGATCGAATTGCAGAGTTCAATCCATTGACAAGATCAATTTTGCAAAATTGCAATTTTCCATGGCCGAAGCCAGAAATTTTCATAACCTGCAGGTGCCGTTAAATTCATGCGGGAAGAAAATTTTCATCGGCTCCTCGTTACATCACTCATTTCATAAGTCAGATTAGATCTACCATCATTCCTCTTACCTCTTACTAGCTACTGGTACAAATCAATTCCTGTTAAAAGCGCAATCTCCTCGGAGATCACATGTCGCCTTGTCTCATTTTATAATCAATTATATGAAAATAAAGGTTTAGTGTGTTAATTATATTGATTTATCTCATTCAATTTCAAACGTATAAAAAGAGCCAACGTTAAGTAGTTAATTATTATTATAATTATAAAAAAAAAGTAACGTTCCTATATTAGGAAAATATCCTACTTATTTTATTTTGATTGAATATACATAATTTTAGTTGAAAATCTTTATCATTTTATATTTAAATTGTTATTGCCCATGTAATGGGCGCCATTTAAAAATTTAGGACAGATCTCCACCCTACTAAGTGGGACATTATTGCTTTTTCATGGTGATAATATGTTGTGTTTTATTTTGACCACAAGAATCTCTCCCATAATTTCTTTGACTAATTACACTTACTAATAAGTTTATTTATTGGGTTTTTAAATGGTCAATATTCTCATGACACACTCAACCGGCTTGGTGAATTTATATTTATATATAATTATATATATGGTAAAATATTTGTTGGGTAAAATTATGTAACATTTTTTAAATGTTTTGAGTGACTATTTAACTCATCATTCTAGAATAAAATTATTAGARAAGTAATAGAAAAATAAGACTTCACTCATCATCATAAGGGAGAACAGCTGGAGAAATATGATAGTTGAGAGATATGATATGGGTGAAATGTCAATTATYAATTATTTTTCTAGTTGTTGTCCCCCAATTTTAATGATAGGTGAATTGTTCACCCAAAACGTTGGAAAATAATTGAAAAAATGAACACTGTAAAAATAAAATGATAAGTGAAGTGTTTATCAAAARCTTTGGATAACYATTGAAGTGTTTACTTAAAAGATTGGAGAACAATTGAAGAAATAACAACATAGGTAGAAACTATTATGATGGTGAAGTGTTCATAAAAATMTTTGGAGAGTGGACAACCATAAAAATTGAAGAACAACTTAAGAAATAAATAGAATTTGAGTGAAGTGTTTATTCAAAATATTGGAAATAAAATTTGAGTGAAGTGTTTATTCAAAATATTAGAAATAGAATTTGAGTGAAGTGCTTATTCAAAATATTGGAAAAAAACTAAAGAAATGTCTTAAACTTTAAGTGTTAAGTGGGAAAACCGCTCAAGTAATGAGAATACTTGGAGAAATAATACAGAAATTGACACTCACCCACTCCTCCAGTTGTTCTCCCTTATGATGGGTGAAATGTCAATTTTCTATTTTTTCTTTCATGATGATGGGTAAAGTGTTCACACTAAACATTGAAAAACACCATACACACAAAACATTGAAAAACACACTCATGATGAAAAATGTCAATTTCTTGTTAATTTTTAATTACTTTCTCCTAATCAAAATAAAGTATTTGTTAAAACTTAAAAAAAACAAGTTACACATTTTTACCTTAATATACTGTCCTAAAAATCTAAATTTAGTGTTATCTTTTAATTACTTTCTCCTAATCAAAATAAAATATTTGTTAAAACTTTAAAAAAACAAGTTATACTTTTTTACTTTACCTAAATATATTATGGTAAAAATTTAAATTTTATTTAAACCATAAATATATTATGGTAAAAATTTAAATTTTATTTAAACCTAAAAAAAACATATTACACATTTTACCAAAATATTATAAACATTTAAATTTTAAAACTTCATTCCAAACATTTCTAACAAACACCATTTTAATTCAACACAATATATCAATAAACATCCCTATTTTCATTAAACACTCAATTTTCGGTTCTCTTTCAATCCATACAACATTTTATAAAAATTTTAAAATAAAAAATAATTAAAAATACGCACTCAATTTCCCAGGCTCTTTCAATCCATACAACATTTTCAATATTATTTCAATTTTTTAAAATAAAAAATAATTAAAAAATAGATATGATAAAGCATATTTTTTTCATTTATTTTAATTATGTATTTATAATTACATAAAATTATTATAATAGAAATCTTTTTATTTAAATCTTAAATTTCAAATTTACATATAAAATTTTAAATTTTAATTAAATAATTTAATAATCAAATTATAATATTTTAAATTTCAAATTTATATTAAAAAAATATTTTTAAAACAAAATAAATAAAAATTATAAATTTTATTAACATTTAAATTAAAATTGTTTATCAAATTTCACATTTATGTTAAAAATATATCCATAAAATCATATAAAAAATAATAAAAATAATAAAATTTTAATTAACATGCTAATATCATCATTGACTAATATGTCTCATGCATAATCGTTATATATATTTACATGGCAAAAGCGAAATATATTACAAAATGTATGTGGTTGTTATTCATGGAATTAGAAGACTAACAAGTATTTTTAAATAAAATAATCAATGAACGTTGTAATTTAATTTTTTTTACCATTCTTTACGTACACCTAATAATAAAATTTCTATCAAGTTTCGCTTAAAAATTCAAAAGTATTTTTTTTAAATAAAAGAAATAATGAAAATTGTAAATTTAGTTTAGATATTTTTTATAATATAAACAAGATAATAGTTTTGAAATAAAAAATAAAAAATATTTTTATATAAAATATAATGGAAAATGTAAATTTACCTTTTTACCATTATTTTTTGGATACATAATAATAAACAAGATAATGCCTTTTCTTGGTTACTTGGGTATCACATATTAATGTGAAAGTATTCGTAAAGACGCCCGTAATGATTGTTCAAATATTCTCCTCCATAATGTGGCGTATTGTTATTATTATTAATATAAGAGCACGCAATTCCTTTCCGTGTTTCATTGATTAGAAAGTGACCATATTGCACTTTAAATATTTAGGCACTCATTTACTCGTAGTGTAGAAGTAAGGAAAAATAAACCTTAATAGATTTTTTTATATCTCATTTTAATATTGGAAATATATTCATTATAATTTTAAATTTGTTTTAAATTGGTATATAAGATTTTATTGTTCAAAAATTTGATTGGTAAAAATCTATATAATTATATATATTTTATCTCTTTTTCTATTTGAAATTGTAATTTTTTTAGGAGGAAACACATGTTCTTAATCATTAGATTCATTCATCTTGTATATATACAAAGAATATATTATTTCCTTTTTATATGTTTTATTTTTAATTTATTTTCTTTTTTTCTTTTAAGGTTACTATCAAGCTAGACACCAATTGACTATTAAAGTTAAAGAAAGTGTACATACCCTACTCTCTTTGTGACCTTAAAAAAAAAACACATATTAATTATTCTTAACATCTATTGAATTATTTAAATTACAATAACTTTAATATATATATTGAATTATTTAAATTACAATAACTTTAATATATATATCCATTTTAATGAAGTTCAAATATAAAATTAATTTTAATTTTTTTAGAAATATTTAATATGATTTATTTAAACGTGTTTGTGTAATGAAACATTAAACACTAATTAATTAAGATAAATAATATATATACCAAAATACAAAACATTGAATTTTAAGATTAGTATAAAGAAAAGATACGTAGTTCTCACGATTAGGACATGCCTTCTGAAGTTTGGATAGTCGGATTTGAAATCAAATTAAACAAATTTAAAAATGTTTTATAATATACAATTTTAACATTAAATGAAATGTTTTTTAAAATTCTCTTTATTGAATTAAACTTGATTTTATATCTACAATATAAAAATAAATTGTTAAAGTAGAGCAATGAAAAATTCCATGCCATTCCTTCTTCTAGGTGTGAATTTAAACCTGATTTTATATCTACAATATAAAAATAAATTGTTAATACAATATAAAAATAAATTGTTAAAGTAGAGCAATGAAAAATTCCATGCCATTCCTTCTTCTAGGTGTGAATTTAAACCTGATTTTATATCTACAATATAAAAATAAATTGTTAAAGTAGAGCAATGAAAAATTCCATGCCATTCCTTCTTCTTGGTGTGAATAGTAGTAAACATTAAATGAAATATTTTTTAAATTCTCTTCATTATTTTTTAAATTCTCTTCATTGAGTTAAACCTGATTTTATATCTACAATATAAAGATAAATTGTTAAAGTAGAGTAATAAAAAATTCCATGCCATTTCTTCTTCTGGGTGCGCAAGAAATAAAAGGTGGAATAGAGACTTTGTGATTTACATTAATTATTGGAATATAAGTTAAAATTTAAATTAATAATATGGGTAATATATAATTTTGTATATTCATTAATTTTAAAGAAAATAAGAAAAAGTTAAAATACTATAAATATCCAGTGTAAATCTTCTATCGGTTTTGTTAAGGTTTTAATCTCCACAAATTTGATACCTCTCCCTCATTATATATATATATATATATATATATATATATATATATATATATATATATATATATATATATATATATATATANTATAAATATCCAGTGTAAATCTTCTATCGGTTTTGTTAAGGTTTTAATCTCCACAAATTTGATACCTCTCCCTCATTATATATATATATAGATAGATAGATAGGGTATGACCATTTTTTTAGTATTGATAATGAATTATCAATGTTATAAGAAAAATGAAACTATTTATGTTATGCAGTTAATTTATGTTTCAAAGAGCTAGAAACCAAAAAAATGTCTTTCTCTCTTCTCTAGTTATCCACACTAACAAACAAAAAGAAGAAAACCAAATACAATGTTGGTATGCCCAACTAATTTTCTTGGTTGTTGATCCATGTCATAAGAAACTTGAAATCAAAGAGGAAAGAACAAAATGTAATATCTATGAAGAGAATATTTTGTGATTATTATTAGGATGAATTCAAATCGTACTTAAATGGATGAAGTGGACATTTGAATAATTTCTAACCAATATGTTTGTAAACTTTCCTTAGTGAATCAAGCATGTGAATATATAAATGACTTGATATGCATGAATTGATATAAAGACATCTACTTAAACATCAGTCATCGAAGTAAGTTAACAATTAACTTTTCACATATTAATTGATCTTTCAACCTCAAATAAATGGTTAAGTTTGCTCCAATAGTAGTTCTCTTCTTAAGACAATGACCTAGATGTGTGGCAATTTATCTAGTCTCTTTCCTTGTTAGTAATATAAAATCTTTTTAATAAATTTCACTAACTCTCCCCTTCCCTAATATGTGAGTGGGACACTAGAGAGATGTGTGTTTTAACCTTCATACAATTGTGGTTGACATTGGAATATATTCTTTCTATTAATAGTTTTTTTTAAATGGCATGTGTTAGCCACACACTAAGTACATGATTACACATCTCCTTCATATTGGACTGTAGAAATCCCCTCTAACAACAAAAACTATTATTTAATTTGACCAATCAAAATTATTATTCCAACATTATGAACTTCAAAAACAAAGTGAATATTGTTAAAATAGAGACCAAAAGTGATGATTTCCATAGTTGATACAGGAGCAAAACCACCCCAAGTCAAAGTTCAAATTATCGAGCCTTCCAAAAGGAGGATGTGGACGTGACGTGGACAAGAGGACAAGATTTTCTCTACTTTTGTTTAAAACAATAAGGTTGTTGTGTATTTGTTATGATCTTGAGTGATCTTAGCAATCTCGTGAGAATAGATCGGATCTGGAATGATCTGATTCTCTAATTAATGCCTTTGTTTTGTTATAAATTGGAAGCCTTTAGGTGTTTGAGAGGGTCCATTCATAATGTAAAACAAGTCGTTAGGGAAACCTGGCCCATAGAGGCCATGCTTGTACGTAATTCGAGCTTGATCTAATTAATGAAAGTGTGTAATATTTGTATATCCATGTGTTCTATGGTTTTTTTATGTTTTTATAATTGACATGTAAATTGTGATTTGAGTGTGTGAGGATGAGAGAAAAATATTTACAGGTCCATTGTTGTGAGGAGAAACATGTACTCCAACATGTATAAAGATCGATTGTCGGTCACTGGAAGGATCGACGACGATCCAACATTTGAAATAATATTGTGGGAAGTCATGATCTAGTCGTCCATTGAGTGGGAAGATCGACAACTTAAAATGATTTATTAGGACAATGCCCATTGAAGGAGTAGTGAAGGCGATCCGATCGTCCATTGAAGTTGCAAACAGTCAGAGGGAACAATAAAGGAGAGCCCCAGCTGACGAATAAGATTTATTTGGAGTGATATAGACCAAGGATGATTTTAAGGATGGAAATTTATTTTAAAATGTAGAAACCTCGACGAATCTTACTAATCATTCATATGTCAACTATAAATGTTTAGCGATATTTTTGTAAAAATATTCAAATTTCTATGTATTTTATATAGTTTTTATAAACTTTTGGCGATTATTAAGGTAAAATAATTGTATCCTATAGAATTTGGGAGAATCATTTTTAAAATAGCAAATCTCATTTTTGGAAAAACCATGGAAAATTAGCCCATGAGTGAAATTTAGCCCCTAAAATCATCCCTGATATAGACCAACGACCGTGAAGGAGACACATGGCCATAGTTCATCGGATTCCAACTATTCAGAGCTGTTTCAACGATGTGTCAAAGTGGTCTAGTATGAACTATCAAAGTGACCCATATTGAGGAGTCCGACAACAACACTTTGAAACAATAGAAGAAAGAGTTTGATAGAGAAGTCAGATAGAATAAGACTATGATAGCCTATAATTGGTTCCAACCCATGGTCCTATCGAAATTAAGCGTTTGTATTTTAGCATTTGGTTGTAACACCTAGCACTTAGCCCTATGGTGGAGAAAGAAGATGAAGTTCCAAAGAACTTCATAAGGCTAAACTGAGTTAAAGAATCTAAGATGTAGTTCAAGATAAAGTTGAGATTATATAAGGAGTTTTATTGCTTCCATGGACGAATGTTCAATCCATTTCGTGGGCCATAACCCACAGGTCCATCGATTCAAAAGATCCTCAGATCCAGTCTTCATCAACAATGAAACTAGTGGTTGGAATAACCTTGAAAATGCCTGAATGAATTTACAAAATATAAAGTTGAGGATGAGATATATCTCCTCCTAAATTTTTATTTTGACTTACTAGAACCAAAATTAATTATTTTTCTATATATAATTATAATTATATTTTGATTTTCTTTTTAACATTCCTTTGTTTGTGTAATAAATAAATATTATTTTGTATAATGATATTTATTAATGTATGTTTTTTATATATTTTAAAATAAAATTGTTTTTATATATAATTATAAATATGAATCATGTTTTCTTTACACACCTGTATATACTTTACTTTTCTCTAATGTTTTTATTATACTTTACTTTTCCCTAATGTTTTTATTTATATTATTGTAAAATATATGTTTTGGTAAAATTGTGTAAGATATATTTTCTTACATATTTTACATAAATACTTTAACCATCATCATGGGAGAATAGTTGATAGAAATAATAAAGAAATGATACTTCACTCAATATAGGGGAGAATAACTAGAGAAATAAAAACTAGTGACATAAAAACTAGTGACAAGTTAATTATCTTCTCCATCATTGATGGTAAAGTTTTCATTCTAATTTTTGAAGAACAATTTAAAAAAAAAAAAAAAATTAGTGAAATGTGATTTGTTTAAAATGTTCAATTAAAATATTGAATATTGAAAAGTTGGAGAATAACTAGAGAAATAAAAACTAGTGACATAAAAACTAGTGACAAGTTAATTATCTTCTCCATTATTGATGGGTAAAGTTTTCATTCCAATTTTTGAAAAACAATTTAANTTAAAAAAAAAAAAAAAAATTAGTGAAATGTGATTTGTTTAAAGTGTTCAATTAAAATATTGAATATTGAAAAGTTGGAGAACAAATGAAAAAATGAGAACATGTCATCTTTCATTATTTCTTCCCTCTGGTTCAAATATTATGTCATTTCTCTATTTATTATCATGTGATGATAAATAAAATGTTTATAAGAAACATTGAAAACCATCTTTAAAAAACTAATAAACAAAGTGTCTATTCTCTATTGTTTTTACAATTACTTTTCTTAATTATAAATTTTCTTAATTATAAATGAAATTTTCACAAAAACATTTTTATTTTATCAATTACTTTTTCTAATCATAAATAACATTTTCACCAAAAATCATGAAAAAAACATATTACACACTTTTACCAAAATAAAAACTTTTAATATATTATATGGAAAAAATGGAAATTTTAAAATTTACTTTATTAAACTTACCAAAAGACAACTTTTTATATTTATATGAACACAATAAATTAAAAAAAACTCCCGTTCTTATCAAGGAATCAATTTGTCTTCTTTCAAGACACACCGAATCTTCACTACTCTACCAAATCTAGCAAAGTTACTTAACAAGTTACTTAACAACGTAGCAAAGTTATGATTAAAAAGTAACAAAATTACTTAAATATGATTAAGAAGTAATTACTTAACAAGTTATGCAATAATTGAAATTACCTTAGTGGACTCCCATTTTTGGGAAGTTTGAGAGTTATGATTTATGCCGGTGATCCAATGATACACTTAGGTTTTCCACGTCAAGAAAAAATATTGGCATATCAAAATTCCTCAAAGAATGTTGTAAATTTTCTTTTACCATTCCACAAAGAATGTTGTAAAATTTTATTTTAAACATAAAAATAAATTAATTAATTTACATGTTTAATTTTTTTTTAGGGTTAAGTAGGTCAAATTTACTTCGATAGGTGATAAACTTCATGATTATCATTAATATAATATTCTACAACTAATATTAATTAGAATTAGTGAATGAATGGAATCATGCTACCACACAACGTGATAATGGAAATGGAAGAATACCCTACCACACACACTACTAACAAGGAGAAGAAGAGACTGAGTCACCACTCACTTTTAGGATAAAATTGAGAAACCCTAGGGAGAGGAAAGAGATGGAGAGAGTCACTATGTTAAATAGGGTTTTAGACCTTGATTACATGTTAAAATATTCTTGAAGGATGTCTTTTGGCCCCTTATTTATAAGCACTAACCCTAAATGATCTGGGCTATCTATTGGTGGTCACCAATATTTCTGGTCAAATTCATTGTATTCTTCTCCTAGATGGTTAAGAACCACTTTGCATATGACTCACTTCTCTCTATTCAAGTAGATAAGACATCTATTGATTGGACCCTTGTTTGTATAAACACATTTTTCTTTGCCTCAGGTGTCATTGTACATGCTCATAAAATAACTTTTGGTTAGTAGATTTGGATGCCTCCCTATATTGAATCCCTACTACTTGGTATTACATTCGACTTGGGATTATTATGCAATATTTGGGGATTCCCTTTGGAGTTGGTTTGCCACCAGTCACCATTTGGGATTGGTGTTTGTAAAAGTTGCAAATTAAGCTTCATATTTGGCATCCCAAGGAACTTGCATTTGTAGGAAAGTTATCTGTTGTTGGACATATTGTTTAGGTGTCTCATGTTTATTCTATGTCCTATTGGTTTCCTAGTAGAGCTCATTTTCTTGACTTGAGCAAATTTTGAGAGCTTATCTATGGCCTAAGTATGGTGGAGATCGAGGATTTCCCTTGGTGCCATGGGATGATTGCACCATGCCCAAGGATGAGGAAGGTCTTGGATTGATTGATGTTGCTACTCAAGGGAGCATTTTGACCTAGATAAGTGGGTGGTGTGGTGTCTCAAGGGTGCATCTCTTTGGTAGATCTTCTTTCAACATTGTGAGGTTTCAAGGAAACATTTAGGTAAGGTTCAAGAGACTTTTGGATTGTGAGATATCATCTTGTCTTGTCATCTCTTTCAAGTGCTCGTCTCCCTCATATTTTGAAGCATCTTGCCTACTTGGAAGGCATTTTTTGGTTTGGTTTGTTGGAAATGGGAGGGAAGTAGGGTTGGTTGGGATTTATCTTTCCATCCCATCTAGAGTTTGGGGGTTCATGATTCATTTGTGGTCAATTTTCCTTAGTTTTTGTCTCATAGATTGAGTAGGAAGGGGATCTTTCTTTAAGGATATTTATGGGATTCGATATCTCATTATTGGAAGGAGTGGTGTGATATTACTCAATATTATGTTCTCCTTGCTTATAATCATCCTTTGCTTATGGATATTTGAGGGCTTATGCTTGACACTAAGTTGTATAAATTGAACATTCAATGCATTGATCCTTTTGAAGAGATTAGAGTTGGTTTTTTGGTTGGTCCCTTCAATAGTATGACTCTCATCATCTATATTTTGTACTTCATAAGAGGAATCCACTATCCCTAGTCCTAAATGCTTGATAGATATCTAAGGATTTATAGGAAAAATGGATTCATCAGTTTCACAATGTTTGGCCATATCAACTTTCTTATAAGTTGAGAGTTTTTTCATTCGTATTGATTTATCAGGGGGTTCCATCCAAGGTCAAGCTAGCTAAGAGAAGGGATTTTGATGGCCTTTATCTTGTTTTTCCATGATTTGAGACAATGAACTATATCTTTTGGGAGTGTCAATAGTCTAAGTAATGTTGGAGTTTTCTTGAGGATTAATGTTTAGGGGTGCTTCAAGGTAGTGTTTGTTGGCAACCTGTGTTATTTGGTGACTGGTGCACTTAGGTTATCCCTACACTTGTAGGGATTTGGCATTGTTTGAGGATGGCAATGTTAATCATTTTGTGGAAGATAAGTGTAAGGTATTTTTTTCTCATGATGTTAGCTTGTTTTCCTCCTTTTGTTCTATGCATCGAGATGAAGTTCACCATCAACTTTTGGACAAAGGATATCTATTGATCAAATATGTCGACACTTTGGACACAACTGAGTACTTCAAATTTATTTCAATGTTTATTTTTCTAAGGAAAAGTATATGATCTCATTTTTATATACCCTTCCATTATTTTCTATACATCTTTTTTACAAATTGCTATAAATAGTTTTTTGTAAATATAAGAAATATATTTAGAAAAAAACTATGGTTGTAGCTTATTAAGGTAGTGAAAAAGTCTCTTGTCTCCCATGAGAATATTGTATTTCCTGTATAGTAAGAGACATTATAATTATGGAACCTTTC
>ML805405.1:0-42828 GCA_009831015.1 Picea engelmannii | reverse complement strand
CGCTGTGATCTGGGCCGTCGTTTCTCGGCTCCTTTCAGCCCTCGATCGTTTATATTCTTGACTCCGCTCAGGGTTTGATTGTCTATCCCCTCGGGCGATCTGAACCATCAACCATTCCGGTGCCTTCAACCATGGACTCAATTCTTGGGAATGGGGTAGCTATTCTTGAATGTGATTTTGTTTAAGGCTCGGTAATCAATGTAGAGTCGCCAAGTCCCATCCTTCTCTTGCACCAGTACAATTGGGATTCCACAAGGGGAGGAGTTAGGTCTGATGTGACCCTTTTGAAGAAGCTCTTGGATCTAACGCCTGATTTCGTCATTCTCCATCAGTGAGCGTCGATAGAATGGCCCATTAGGTAGAGGTGTGTCGGGGGTCAAATCAATGGGATGCTTGACTTGGAAGTGTGTCAGTACCCCTGTAGGTGAGGCGAAGATGTCTCTGTATTCTTCCACGATCTTGTCCACTTGATTCTACTGCAAAGAGAGGCATTGTGTAGAGGCCACGGATGTGGTAGCGACCTTATTCTTACTTTGAGAACGGATCATAAAGAAGATGAACTTCCTAGTCTGTGAAATGACCTTACTGCATTTCTTAGAAGATATTAAATAAACAGCAGTAGGTGGTGCCATCTCTGAGATCCTGTACAATTGTCTACCCAAAGTAATAATAACACTGCGGGGTCTAGACTCATACACAACACGACGCTTCCACAAATTTGGTTGTCCTAAAAGAACATCACAAACTTCAAGGGGAGAAATATCACACAGTACCTCATCTTTGAAAGGCTTGATACCGTAGGGAAGATGACATTGATGGATGATGTGGAGATCTCTTCCTTAACGAAGCCAGCCGATGGTGTAGGGTTGTGGGTGCAGTTTTGTTGTCAGGTCCAACCGCTTGATGACCTCTGCTAAAATCAGGTTCTTCTGAATACTGTTGTCGATAATGAAATGAGTCGGATCCCCCTTGACCCACATTTGTGAGTGAAAGAGGCGTTCCCCTTCCTTAGGTTCTTCTGGTTCGCTTGGTCGGAATTTGGTGGTAGCGATCATGGAACTGGGTTCAACATCGATAATCCACTTCCCTCCTTCATGATTTGACTCGGAATCAAAATCATCCTCTGACTTGGAAGCCTTCATCTCGACCACGAGGGACTACTTGGAACAAAATTCATTGGTGTTGTGCGGAGGACTTTTATGGTACTCAGACCATTTTCCCGTGTCCTTCTTCATATTTTCATTTCCCTTCTTGTGTTGCGGCTTGGATAAATTGTCCTGAGGGCGGCCATATGAACCTGGTCACTTGCTACGTGGGTTCGAGATGCCTTTGCCCTGCTTTGGCTGTGAGGGATTTGCAGATCCAAACTCTTGTCGTTTCTGCTTAAATTTTTGCTCGATCTTGACAACGTATCTATAATCCGTGCCCAACAAGGCGATTTCCAGGAACTCCATTTCTATTTGACTGTATCGATGCAAAAAACCATAGTATTTGAGTACTAGATGATGCTCAAAATCTTTGATACCCAATTTGGTGCGTAGGGTATGGAAAATATTGGTGAAGTCTAGTACTGTCTAGTCCCTTTCTTGACGTAGGGTGGTCCATCTAGTGTACTGGTCCTCGTAGCTTCCAATAGGGTAGTATTGTTATTTAGTGACATCCTAGAAGGAATCCCATGTAGGGGCCACCACAAAAATTGCAGATTCTCCATGGACCTTTGCTCAGAGTAAGTATGCCACTAGTCTTTCACATGGGGAACGAGTTTGAGGAGTGCAAAAGTGATATTTTCCCTATCGAAAAAATTGTGGACCGAAAAAAATACTTTGAGTAGATTCAACCATTTATCTACAACATCCACATCTATCAGTCCTTAAAATAATGGAATATCAAAATTTACTTGTACCTTGAAGGGGGTTGCATGGCTGCTTGATGAAGATGCTTCTCCCGTGGGAAGCCGTCGAAGTATATGTGCGAAGTTTCCATCATTTCATTCCTTTGTCATGTGAGGGATTCCTCAAGAAACATTTTAATAGGATCTCCTACTCCATCATCTTTCTTTTCATATCCCCTGGGTTGTTTTCGGGCTCATCTTAGTTGATTTAGTAATGGCTCGATGGGTTCGAGTCCCAACTTCTTGTACCCAACCATGTTGGGGACATGCACGAAGAAAAATAAATCAAGAGCAGACTGCTTTGATACCACTGATCCAGATTTAAGAGAAGAATGATATGATTAATAGACTGAATACAATAAAAACAGAGATAGGAAGAATAACACAAATATCCAGTGAACAATATCTTCTATTAAATAATGAAATAGGCTGAAACTGTAAAACTGTAGAACTGAAACTTGCTCCAATGGTGCTAGATATCTCTGAGAAGAGATGTGGCTGATACAGGCATCTGTTTGAGCAGAATGGATTACAATGAGTTTCCATAATCCCTTTTCATATTACTCATGAATGTGAAAACCATAGACATCCAAAAAGCTAACCCTAGAAGGTGAAACACCAAAATTCATGTGGGCCCTATGGGTAAGTTGGTGTAATTTGGTACCTCAACTTCCTAGGGTCATAACGTTTGCATACGACCTCTGTTTTAGGCACGTGATAGCCCGTTGGATAGGTATTTCATAGAGATACACATTTTTCCATCAGACTGAGACTCTATCTATAGTCTTAATGTGGCGAGAAAAAAAATGTTTAGGGCCCCAAAACAAGCCTAAAAGTACAACAAGATGTGTTGACATGAAAACATACAAAATAATCCAGTTGGATTAGGCGAGAGGCCACACGTATCCACCTGGAGAATGTCCGAGGATTCAGACAACCCCAAAAGTGTAGAAGTCACAATTACAAAGCAGTACAAAAATATGTGTTGAACAAAAATAGACACGAGGAGCCGATTGGAATAGGTGGGTGGCCACCAATATCCAATTGGATCAGTGTGTGTGTGTGCCATTTGTTTCTTTTTTGTTTTATTAGGAATCTATTTGCAGTAATTAAATGTACAATGTTAAAATCTACAATTTCTGTGGGGTGAAGCATGACAGTGAAAAGAGTGATAGGAGGCCAACAAATTTGGAGTATATGCATATTTTAGAGGATGAAGTACTAGAATACTTGGATGATTTGATAGAGGGACAACATATATGGTCTAACCTAACAATATTCACATTTGGAGACATGCTAGATACATGAAGAAGATATCACATGGGATCACATCCATTGGAGATGGAAACTATGGAAATCATTGGTGAAATGGCACAATTTGTTTATGATCATTGTACTTAGATTAATCTCAAACAAGGGAATTTGATGGGACTGGATGTTGTAAATCCCAAGTTATTTAAATGCATGGATGGTACACCACTTCTGAAGGACGATGGATTAGATTTGGAATATCCTTGGAATTTAACACAAAGACTAGGATAGGACATGGGGTTAATTTGGTCTCATGATGGTTCTACTACTACTTTTCCTCTAAATTATTCTTTTAGAGGTTTCAAAATCCCCTTCTAGAGAATAACCAGAATGGATGATCAAATAATAGAAAAAGGGTTCATGAAAGAATTATTGGAATTCCAACATTTGAGTGGTTCTATAAACCTTGAACCAAAGTGCTTAGGTTCATAAATTATAGAGGGTGCGAGGAAACTAAAAAAATGCAAATGTGTTAAGAAGTTGCATATTCCTATCAACTTGAACTTGGGAGAAAAGACTAGGCTAAATGAAATAATGGAGATGGTGGATTTGGCGTTAGTAGGTTTATTCCCATGTAAAGGGATGAGAAATAAAATGATAAAGGTATGGAAAAAATCTAACTTTGAGCATATCATTGGATTGACCCCTTGAACAATGAACCTAGTAAGAGTGTGGATGGTATGGATTTTTAGGACTTCATGAGAGGTTAAAAATTTTCTTCACAAAAGGTGGAAGTGGGGAACAAAACCACTTTTTCTCAAAAAATGGCATTTAAATTTTGATGCTCATTTTGAATGATTGGCCATCCTTCCAATATGGGTTAAAATTCCAAATCTCCCTCCAGTTCTATGGTCTCAATAAACATTTTTGGAAATAGGTATTGCCCTTGTAATATTTTTCAAAGATAATATGTCTTATCATGATCTAGGGTATTTGGGCATGGCCCGTATATTGGTAGGTCTAGATATTAGTAATATCCTTGTAGAGTTTATGTAAATAAGAAGAAGTCATAATTATTTCCACCTGACCTTAGACTATGAAGGTATTCCCTTCAGATGTGTTCAATGACACAATTATGAAAACTTAGTAGCAGAATGCACTTGTCCAAGTTGTAGAAATATATGGGCTTAGAAGAAGAATACGAGAGGTATGGAGGAATATTGATAGGAAAAAATACGAAACTCTAGTTTGAAGGAGAATTTGGGTTATAATGTAAGTCCTTAAATTCCTTAAAGTATCCTTCCCTGACTAAAATAAAATCCTTCAAGAAACGTTTTTTTAGGAAATGGATTTTAGATATAGAATACAAAGGGTTTGAAGCCATGAGTGAATCTCTACCTAGTCTCTCTTTAAAAACCCTAATACTCCACCTCTAATTTATGTTCTCAAGATAGAGGGGTCCTAGTTAGATGTGAACTCTCTAATAGGGTCCTTTACAAAACTAAGTATGGAACCAAAAGTTTTAGAGACTCTTAGAGATACAAATTCCTTGGAACCCCAAAAATATAATCTTAGATCAAGAAGCAAAGATAAACTTGATTTCCCATGGTAGGGAATTTTTTATTCTTAGATGAGAGATATAATGTAATACCCCTAGGCCGAACCCCAACTATAAGTGTAAATACAAATGTACTTAGGCTGGTGAGTTGGGATGCAAAAAGGACAATATATCTGTAATGTAAATGTAAATGTATTCACATGAAAATATTAATGAAAACCACATCGTTGTGGTAGACCAACCATGTAAAAGCATATGGGGGACTAAAGTCCACTGGTTAGGGAAAGGGGGATAAAAGTTAAGGATAAGCAGCTAAGATGGGGAGCTTAAGCCAAAAAGGAATATTATATTAATATTCCTTAAAGTATAAAGTATGGATAATTATTTTATCCTAAGTTCTAAGGATGGGGACAAGTGGGCCAAATTAGTTCTCAACATGACAAGCGTCAAGTTGGGAACATGCATACATATAGTTTGGACTTCATTCATTTTCCTAGCATTCCACCATCATTTCAATCATTGATTTCAATTGTCCTCCATACCTTTCTGTTACTATCGTTGTACCTGTACCATACCCGAACCAATACCATACCCATACATGTACCTGGTTAGCTTAGGAGTTGGACTGAAGATGCAGGTTGTCATGCCCATGGGATATTGAAGAGGAAGGTTGTCAGGCCCATGAATAATTCTCTCTAGGTGAGAGAATTGTTGGGAATTGATTCCCCGAAGGTACCAAACTACAACTACAAGGCTCTGAGACTTCATGTCTGACCTGTTGTTGAAGCCTCGGAAAGGAAGTGGGGCAACCGAGGGACTTTTGAGCAGAGAAGGGGCACATTTCTTGGGGTGCGACATGCATGTGGGGAATGAGGGACTGTAGAATATTAGTTGGATTTGGCACCTGTGACATATTTTTTCTTGTTGTTTGAGATATGTCAGCCTAGTTAGGAATTCCTTTACCTGGGTGGAGTTTAATTCCAACTCAGAGGTGACCCACTGCTGAGAGTTTTGAGTAGTGTGGTCTAAGGCTGGGAGGAATGTGGAAGGTATGCACACATTTGGTGATATTTTTACCAAGAGAAGTGTCAATTGTGTGTTAAATTACATGTTGCATTATTATTTATGTGTTTATTTTTATGGGTTTTTCTAGTGTGTGTTGCATGTGTATTTTTATTATCATTTTGTATGAATCTATGCATTTGCAGAGTTTCTAGATGTTTAAATTTTGTATATAGTTCAAAATTTTTATGTGGCATACCCCAGTTGGATGCCGGGGATGCTACAATATGGTATTAGAGCTCCAGTTTTCAACATTGAGCATGGATGGGATCAACAATTTGAATTGAAGTGAAATTTTGTAGAGAAATGATTTCAAATTGGAAAAATTTAAAGTTATAGTGTGTCCATGGTAAAATAGGAAGCAATTGCATGGAATTGGGAAAAGGCCCCAATTTATGTTGTTAAATTCATGGGAAATTTGAGAAATTTGGCCAAGTGGTGAGATATTCTTAATTTAATATTTGTTCTAGCAAATTTAGACCTAGAATTGGTTGAATTTGAAGTTACAGGGTGTTAAGAAGGCACCGAGAGAACACTTTGATTGTTCAAAATATTAGTAGGTGTAGCGATTCAAGAAAGAAAGGATAGGACAAGGAGTTGACCCTGCAATGGATAGATCAAAAGTTGAGCCTTTGAAAGATTGAGAAATCCTTCGTTGGAGGGAAGTGGAGCTGTAGAGGAGAGAAACCAAAATAGTGTTGATTTGGGCGGCAAGATTAGAACATGCAGTTGGATCAAACCTAGTCAAGAGGAGAGTGCACATAAGAGGAGATTAGATCTGAATCGTTGGATCTGAGCATAGGAGAACACAAACCTTCGATCATAGTTATCGATCTGTAAGTCTTGGCCAAAGCGGAGTGTATCTCAGCGATAGATCCCATCATGGAATGTGAGCTATAAATCTCACAATTCAAATATTCGACACTTTGGGAAAAAATGACCCTTGTGTGTCCAAGAGGAGAAATCCCTAAAGCTACAAAGTCCTGGAGTGAATCTACACCATACATCACTAGGAGAGTGCGAGTCATTGGATCCCTAAGTGATTCATCCATTCAACACTTCAAGAGAAATTGGTTGTGGTTATGTGGAGTGGAGAATTCCCCAAAGTCTCGAATTCCAGAGTAAATCCTGACCATCAGTTGTTGGGTACATGTGTCCATAGATTTCCAAGTATTCATAAATTCATCTATCCAGAGAAATGTGGGTGAGATTTTTTTTGGTGTGAAAATTCTTGAACCTACAAAGTACCGGAGTTAATCCTAGATGTTGATAAAAGGAGATTCTTAACCTTATATCTCCTCCCTTCACCAATTCGACGTTCGACAGTTTGTGAGTGTGGTGGTCATCTGGAGCGAGAAGCCGCGAAGCCTGAAGCCCAAAGCTCGAAGCTCAGAGTTAATCATAGCTATTGGTTGTGGTAGGACTATGAGATGTCGATTTTAGTTCAACGTTCAACTATCCGAGAGGTAGCGTGTGTTGGATTTGGGAAAAATTCTGAAGCTCAGATTCCCAGAGTCCCATATTTGATCTCAACCGTAGATAAAGGAGAAATGTGTGGATTGTTTATCCCTGAACTCTTCGAGAGTTCACCAGTTCGACAATCCAAGATATTTCTGTGTTGGAATCATGGAAACTCCTGAACCCCAGAGTCCCGAAGTGAATATCCACCATATATCCTATAGGAGGGAATAGAATCCCCGCCATCCATTAGATATGACCATAAGAGTTTAGAGAGAGGAAGGATAGGGAGAAGACCTACACCTGCCTATCAAAGTCACGTTATGATCGAATTCGACCAGTAACCACTCCAGGATATTGGAGTGTTGAAACGGTGAATGTTCACGGAGCGTCGAAGTCCCAGAGCTTCGGATAATGCATTTTAGTTGAGCACTTGCTTCTAGCCCATGGTCACATGATATTTTCGTCAAAGAAAAGGGGCTCGTGCCTGTGGTTTTGATTCTAAGTGAAAGGGGCTTAGATTAAAGTGCCTACAGGTTTTATTGGACCTATATAAATAAATAAAAAGGGAATGTGTACATTAAGAGAGGATCCAACATAGATCTGAGAGATAATTCAGATCTAGAAGAAGATCCTAATATCGAGAGGTCACACGATCCCCCTAGGAGGGGTGGGGGTTTGCATCAAAAAAATTCAACTGAGACGATCAGGAAGGCTAAGTACTTGTATGAGAAAGGAAAGGGAAGAGAATCCATGTATAAATATTGGAAGGATAAGATGAAGGAGAAATCTTATCAGAGGAGGAAGGGATTCAAACCTCCTTTCAATAGAAATATCCGTAATATAAATCATCAAGACCAGTATGCTAAGGATGAATGCAAGAGAGAAGACTCCTTGAGAAAAAGGAGAATACCACCAATACAATTTTGGGGATGCAAAGAAGATCACCTGTACAAGGATTTCCCTCATAGAAAGGACAAAGTGAAGACCATGCACACCATCCAAGAGGCCACAATATTAAAAGACATGGGAAGAGTTAATGGACAATTTTCAAATAACCATAACTTTCTTCTCAAGACTTAGAATTGAGCATGGAGGCAGGCGTTGGAAAGGTATTGGATAGTAGACTATAATTATTCACCCAGAAAATTGATCTGGGCAGTCAATTTTTTTTAGGAAATCAGAAGAAAGAATTCTGATGCATTATTGAACCAAAATTGTACATAATTTCATGAATTTGTTAAATCAATTAGCCTAACAAGTTTTGTTGGCAACAATTTTTGCATTGTTAACAACAATTATATCAAAACATGATCAAAACATAGTTCAAAATCTTGGAAGAGGCATAGGGGGATTACAACCATGAAGATGAGATCAGAGGGATGTATGTCAATATGGGTAATGAAGGTACAAACTCAAATGGACATGGAGAATGAAAGGAAGAAAACATGAACTTGGTAGAGACCATTAAAATTTTCCAAAAGGATGTCCAAAGTTATAAAGATGATAATGAGAGGATTATGAACTCTAAGGAGCAACAGGAGGGATTCAACATAAAGTTAATGAAGATCTTGGACAAAATAGAAAAGAAGATGGATAAGGATAATGACTCAAGAAAATCAGGAAGTCATGGGTCTCATGATGAGAGGAGAAGAATAAGAAGTGTTGGTAGACATCACCATCACTCCCCAAGGAATTCCACTAGGAGAGAACACAGTAGTTCAATTCCATCCCCTGTCAGGAAACATAAGAGGAGATCTGGGGTGGATGAGCTACAAGGAGAAATGAATAAAATCAAGACTCCTACATTTGATGGTGAGCACAAGAAGGATGAAGATGCAGAGACATGTCTGCTAGGCATGATGAATTATTTTCAATTTCATAATTACTCTTCACACGCAGAAGGAAGAATTTCTATCTATCATCTCCAGAGAAGGGCATCCATGTGGTGGGACCAATTTGTGTAGGTGCAACACATTGATGAGAAAAATGTTACTTGGAGGGAATTCAAGAGGTATTTTCAAAAGAAATACTTGAATAAGAGATACTATGACAAGAAAATGAAGGATTTCATTGAACTCAATATTTGGAGTATGACCATAGATGAATATGAAATAATTTTTTTAGAACTGCTAAAGTACATTTCTTTCATCAAGGAAGAGTTAGTTAAGATTCATAGGTATTTGAGTGGGCTGCCATCATTTATCAGTGACAAGATACAATATGATGATCCCAAAACATTGGAGGATGCCATAAGGCAAGAAGATTGGGAAGAGAAGAAGAAAAATAATATGGAACAGAGGAAAAAGGGGACTAAGCCACAATTCTTCAGAAATAATCTACAGGGACATCTAGCTTCTAGAGAACCCAGAATGATCGAGACAGGTGGGAAAATACCAAGGAAACCACCTATTCAATGTTGGGGTTGTGGGGGAGATCATATGTATAGAGATTGTTCTCATAGAGGTGAAAAAGTGAGGACTGATCACAATGTACAACAAGATGATACAGTGAAGGACATGGGAAAAATGTACCTAGGATCTATGCAACCCTGGACAACAAGCAAGCTGAGTTTTAGTCACATATGATTGAAGTGGAAGGTAAGATAAAAAACCAGACCATTTCTATTTTAATTGATTCAAGATCTAGTCATAGTTATATAGATCCTAATATGGTGGAAAGATTTCATTTTCCAAGAAACAAGCTTGGAAAATCTTGATTGGTGCAACTGTCTACTGGAACTAAAGGAAAAATTAATGAGATGGTTAAGGCATGTCCAATGGACATGAATGGACTGAGAACCGGGGAAGATTCGAACAACATACCTTTAGGTTCCTATGACTGTCTAATTGGTATGGATTGGTTGGACCAACACCATACTATCTTAGACTGTTATAATAAGGAATTTACTTTCTTGGATGAGGAAGGTAACCTAAGGACAATACATGGAATTGCCAAGGTAGTAACCGTTAGGGAAATTTCAACATTGCAAATGAAGAAAAGTTACAAAAAAGGGTGTGAAATATTTGCAGCACATATGGAAGAGACACCTAAAGATAAGGTGTCAAATATTGAATATTATGCAATCCTAAAAGAGTTTGAATATGTATTTAAAGAAATACCAAGATTACCCCCTAAAACAGACATTGATTTCTCCATCAATCTAATGCATGGAGTAGCCCCAGTATCTAAGACCCCTTACAGGATGAGTACACCAGAATTGAAGGAATTGCAAATGCAACTTGAAGATATTCTGAAGAAGGGGTATATACGCCCAAGAGTGTCACCTTGGGATGCAGTAGTATTATTTGTGAAGAAAAAGGATGGAACATTGAGACTTCGCATTGACTTCAGGCTGTTGAACAAGGTAACTATGAAGAATAAGTATCTTTTTCCAAGGATCAATGACCTCTTTGATCATTTGAAAGATGCAAAAATAATCTCCAAGATCGATCTTAGGTCAGGTTATCATCATGTAAGAATTAAAGAAGAAGACATCAACAAGGTTGCTTTTAGAACAAGGTATGTGCATTATGAGTTCACAGTGGTTCCATTTGGGTTATCAAATGAACCACTTGTCTTCATGTGTTTAATGAATGGTATTTTCAAAGAATACTTAGATAAGTTTGTCATTGTATTTTTAGATGATATTCTTATATATTCTAAGTCGAAGGAAGAGCATGAACACCACTTGAGGATGGTATTATAGGTATTAAGGGAGCATCAATTGTATGCCAAATTGAGCAAGTGCTCATTTTATCAGAAGCAAATTCATTATTTGATATATATCATTTCATAGGAAGTGATAACAATGGATCCTGAAAATATTGAGGCCATTAGAGGATGGTCAGCACCAAATAATGTGACAAATTTAAGATCGTTCATGGACCTCGTAGGTTACTATAGGATATTTATTGAGGGATTCTCAAAGATTGCACACCCGATGACTTCCTTGCAAAAGAAGGGGGTGAAGCTTCATTGGACATTGGATTTTGAAAAGAGTTTCCAACACTTGAAGCATTTATTAACAAGTGCTCCAATACTAAGGATTGTTGATCCAAATGAAGACCTCATTGTATGCATTGATACATGTAAAGAAGGGCTCGGTGGAGTCCTCAGTCAAAATGGGTATGTGGTATGCTATGAATCAAGGAAGTTGAAGGAGCATGAAAGGAACTATGGTACTAATTATTTGGAGTTGGAAGCCATGGTTCATACCTTGAAGATGTGGAGAAAATACCTCATGGGGAAAAGGTTCTAGTTGAGGACATACCATAGTGGTCTTGAATATTTATTTGGATATCCAACTCTAAATGTCAGGAAAAGCAGGTGGTTAGAGTTTCTCAGTGAATAAGACTTTGATATAAATCATATCAAAGGGAAAGAGAACAAGGTGGCTGATGCACTTAGTAGAAGGGTGTATGAGTTGCATGCTACAACCATTAGCATGTGCTGATAATATTTGAAATATAGAATCTTAGAGGCTACAAAACCAGATTTGCAATACATGGAAATAATAATAAAATTACAACAAGGTATTTTGCAGTAGAAAATTGAAGACTATAAGCTAGAAAATGATGAAATTCTCTTGTACAGGGGAAGAATTGATGTACCAAATTCCCAGGAATTGAAAATATGATATTAAGAGAAATGCATAATGTACCTTGTGTTGGGCACCCAGGTTATTAGAAAACTATTGCAGCGGTCAAGAGCGAATATTATTGGTCATGAATGAAGAAAAACGTTGTTGATTTTATTGCCAAATGTTTGGAGTGTCAAAAGGTCAAGGATGAGCATAGACACCTAGCTAGTTTGATACAACCATTACCCATTCCAAAATGGAAATGGGAAGTTGTAACAATGGATTTCATCACCAAACTTCCCATAACAAACAAGAAACATAATTCCATCATGGTAGTGGTGGATAAGCTTACTAAAGATGCCCATTTTATTCCAATAAATCTCACAAGGCAATCAACATTGTTGATATCTATATGTGAGAAATTGCTCGACTACATGGTATACCCAAGACAATTGTGTTTGACAGAGATCCAAAATTTATATCAAATTTTTGGAAAGGATTATTTAAGGGATTTGGAACAAATTTGAATTTTAGCACAACTTATCATCCAGAATCAAATGGACAAAGAGAGAGGGTGAATGAAGTGATTGAGGATATGTTGAGAATGTATGCGATGGATAAACCATCAAAATGGGAAGACTACCTACACTTAGTAGAGTTTGCTTATAACAATGGGTAATAAGCATCTCTAAAGATGAGCCCATTTGAGGCACTTTATGGAAGAAAGTGCAACACATTGATAAGTTGGGACAACCCAACAGATAGAGCAGTGGTTCGGCCAGAATTACTCAGGTAAATAGTAGAGCAAATGTTGAAAATAAAACAAAATTTAAAGGCTGCGCAAGATAAGAAGAAAAACTATGTTGATAAGGGAAGAATTCACAGGGAATTTAAAGTGGGTGACCATGTATTCTTGAAAGTAAAGGCCAACAAAAGTTCCCTGAAGTTGGAAAATTGTTCAAAGTTGGCATCTTGTTATTGTGGGCCATTTGAAATGATAGAGAGGATTGGGCCTACAACATACATTCTTGCCTTTACTGCATCAATGTATATTCATAATGTATTCCATGTATCATTGCTCAAAAAGTATATTCATGATGATAATAATGCCATTGATTGGAATGTGATTCAGGTGGAGCAAGAAGGTGCCTTTCAAGTGCATTAGATGTGCATATTGGACCATAAGAAAAAACAACTCCAGAATCGAGTCATAGAGCTAGTAAAGGTCGAATGGACCCGGTACTGTCCTAAAGATGCAACTTGGGAGCACGAGGATACTATGCAGGAATAATACCCACATCATTTTGAGGATTTTTGAAATTTTGTTTGTATAGGTCTATATATTGCACTAAGGACAATGCATAAATAAGGGATGGGGGAATGTAATACCCCTAGGCCAAACCCCAACTATAAATGTAAATACAAATGTACTTAGTATGGTGAGTTGGTATGTAGAAGGACAATATACTTGTAATGTAAATGAAAATGTATTCACATGAAAATATTAATGAAAAACACATCATTGTAGTAGACCAACCATGTAAAAGAGTATGGGGCACTAAACTCCACTAGTTAAGGAAATGGGGGATAAACAGTAAGGATAAGGGGCTAAGCTAGGGAGCTTAAGCCAAAAAGACATATTATATTAATATTCCTTAAAGGATAAAGCATGGATAGTTATTTTATCCTAAGTTCTAAGGATGAGGACAAGTGGGGAAAAGTAGTTCTCAACATGACAAATGCCAAGTTGAGAACATGCATACATATAGTTTGGAGTTAGTTCATTTTCCCATCATTCCACCATCATTTCACTCACTGATTCCAATTTTCCTCCGTACCTTTCTGTTACTATCATTGTACCTGTACCATACTCGAACCGGTACCATTCATCTACATGTACCTGTACCTAGTTAGCTTAGGAGATGGACTGAAGAAGCGGGTTGTCATGCTCGTGGGATATTAAAGAGGAAGGTTTTCAAGCCCATGAGAATTTCTCTCTAGGTGAGAGAATTGATAGGAATTGATTTCTTAAAGGTTCCAAACAGCTACTACAGGGCTTTGAGACTTCATGTCTGGCTTGTTGCTAAAGCCTCGGAAAGGAAGTGGGGTAGTTGAGGGACTATTGATAAGAGAAGGGCCACATTTCCCGGGGTGGGACATGCATGTGGGGAATGAGGGAATGTAGGCTATTAGTTGGATTTAGCACTTGTGAAGGAGTTTTCCATGTTTTCTGAATTACTTCAACCTGGTTAGGAATTCCTTTACCAGGGTGGAGTTTAGTACCAGCTCAGGGGTGACCCACTATTGAGAGTTTTGAGCAATGTGGTCTAAGGTTGGGAGGAACGTGGAAGTTCTGCACATAGTTGGTGATATTTTTACCAAGATAAGTATCAATTGTGTGTTAAATTACATTCTGCATTATTATTCTGCATTTATTTTTATGGGTTTTTTCCTCTATTTCTTGCATGTGTATTTATATTATTATTCTGTATGAATCTGTGCATTTGAAGAGTTTCCATATGTTTTAATTTTGTATACAGTTCCAAATTTTTATGTGGCATACCCCAATTGGATGCTAGATATGCTATAGATAAAAAAACTCCACGGAAGGGTAGGAAATCATATATGACACTAGACAAAAATCAAGTAAGTTCAAAAATCAAATGTGGAAAATAACTATCTCTAATAAGGGATATTAGATCAAATTCCCCTAGATGTAGTTTAAAATGACCTCCTTGAACCTAAATTATTGAGGGATGCCCAATCCCTAAAACAAATTGGTCGTAAAGAGATTAATAGAGAAAACTAACCCATTTATTATCACGTTGCGAGAAATTATGACTAATGGGGAGAAAATCACTTAGGAACTTTAAAAATATTTGGTAGCTAGTTAATCAAAATGGATTGGATCAAAATTGGTTTAGATGTGTTAGGGGGGATTTAAATTTTACCTTAGAATATTTATAAATATGGGAACTAGCTGCACATGTGGATTTCCTCTCTAGTTATTTTTCTAAAAGGTTGGAAGAAGTAGGATTCCTAGATATTTAACCTGCCAAAATTCCTCCAACATAGAGGAATAAGAGATTGAGAGAGGCTCATATTTCAAAGAGGATTGATTGTTTCCTAATATTTGAATCACTCCTTGATGAAGTCATTTGGGTAAAATAATGGGTCTCTATAGGGGGTATTCTTATCATAATCTAGTAATCCTGGAAGTAGCCCCTACTCAAGAGAATCCTTATGATGGAATCTTAAGAGGATAGTCTTCTATTCAATTTCATTAAAATCTGAAAGATTAAAAAAGGTAGTATCACAACGAGAAAAATACAAAACAAATAGAGATGATAGAACCCTTAGGGAAGTGGAGGAAGCCTTAGCATCACATTATAATAGCAAGGGTTTTGGTTATATGACCAAGGAATATAAATCATAAGTAAATTTTCTTGAAGAAAAAATTAAACATATCTTCCTCTTCCTGGGAAAAAAGGGAAAGAATGGAAGCTCAAAATCAAGGATTTATGGCTTTGGGATGGTGATGAAAACAAAAAGTACTTCCATAGATATGAAAATTATATGAAGAACATAAGATCAGTATGGAAAATTGAGAAGGGAGATGGCATGTGGGAATCAATTTTGAAGGATATAGTTATAGAAGGAGTTAATTACTTCACATCTATTTTCAAAGAGGAGTCTCGAGCCACAATAGTATATGTATTACGACTCTCAAATTCCTTTCCAAGTTTTGTCAATCTTGAGGACAATTAGGCCTTGATGGAGGAAGTTGGGAAAAAAATACTTCTTTTTATCCTACAGAGTTTTCAAAAGGACAAAAATCTAGGGCCAGATGGCCTATTTGTGGATTTTTTCTTAGGTTGTTATGATTTTACATAAGAAAATATAAGAAGGGTGGTTTAGGCTACAAGAACTATAGGTAAAAAAATTGAAGTGTTCAACACAACTTTTATAACATTGATTCCCAAATATGATAAGTTGACAAACTTTGAAAAATTCATTCCATTCTCTTTATGCAACTGCAGATATAAAATCATCTCAAAGGTAGTTTCTATGATATTAAGAAGAGTTTGGTCAAGGAAAATTTCTAGTGAATAGTTTAGATTTCTAGAAGGAAGAAAAACTAATGAGGTAGTAGGGATCCCTCAAGAAGAACTCCACTCAATCAAAGCTAGGGATCAAATATTGATGGTGGTTAAAGTGGACCTATCCAAAGCATATGATAGGGTAAGTTGGCCTTACCTTAGACTAATCCTCATACATTTAGGTTTCTGTCATCATATTGTTGTATGGGTGATGAAGTGCATTACATATGAACCATTTTCTATTTTAATAAATGGGGTTTTATCTCCCTTCTTTGGCATAGGGAGATGACTTAGATAGGAGTGCCATCTATCCTCTCTCCTTTCATGACTAATTGTTGAGGGATTGAGTAGGTCATTAAAAGAGGCCTCTAATAATGGTAGTTTCAAAGGGGTTAGTATTGGAATATCTTGCAATATCACACACCTACTATTTGTTTATGAAATATTAACTTTCTATGAGGGTGAAAGAAAATTAGTTGAGAAGTTCAAAGATATTATGGATTTGTTCTATAAGGTGACATGGATGACAATTAATCTAAGGAAATTAACGATCTTCGTATGGGGAAATCAATGATCTTCGTATGGGTTGTACCCGAGTACGAAAATAACTACATTACTGAAATGTTTCATTATCAATTGGTAGATTTAGATTAACTATTGGAACATAAGTGAACATTCAAACTAATAATATTGGTAATATATAAACTTATATACCTACTAATTTTAAAGGAAAGAAGAGGAAGTTGAAACAGTATAAAGATTCATCTTAACTCCGACTCTATAAATCATTGAGATGATAAACTCCAATGAGGTGAAAACATTCTTCAATTTTTGCTAAGGTTTTGACCTCCACAAATTTGATCCCTTTGTCCCATGGACAACATACAATTTTTCTTTTCTATTTTTTATGACCATTTAAACTAAACAAACTGCATTGTGGTTCTAAGTATTGATAATGAATCATCAATGTGATAAAAAATATATATATACTAAAATTATGTATGTTATGCTGTCAATTTATGTTTGAAGGAGCTAGAAACCAAAAAAAAATGATTTTCTCTCTTCACTATTTATCCACACTAAAATAAGCTAGAAAAAAGAAAAAGAAAACCAAATAAGATGTTGCGATGTCCAAGTAACTTTCTTGGTTGTTGATCCATGTCATAAGAAAATTGAAATAAAAAAGGAGAACAAAATTCAATATTTGTGAAGAGAATGTTTTGTGATTAAATCCTTAAGAGGAATTCAAATTGTACTTAAATGGATGAAGTGGGCATTTGAGTAAATTGGTAACCAATATGTTTGTAATCTTTCCTTAATGAATCAACCATGTGAATATATAAATGGCTTGATATAAATGCATCTACTAAAACACCATAGTTATAGAAGTAAGTTTACAATTAAATTTTCACATATTAGTTAATCTTTTAACCTCAAATAAATGGTTAACATTGCTTCAATAATAGTTCTCTTTTTAATATGATGACCTAGATTTGTGGCAATTTATCTAACTTTCCCTCCCTAACAACTTTCTCTAATATGTGAATGGAACACTAAAAAAAATTATATTTTAACTTTTCATAAATTTGTGGTAACATTGATTTTTTTTTTTAAATGTTGTGTTAACTCTACAATACAAAATTACACGACAAAAATTATTATTTGATTTGGTTCATTAGGATTATTATTCCAACATTAAGAAATTCAAAAACAAAGTGAATATTGTTAAATATAGACCAAAATTCATAACCTCCTCCATAGTAAAACTAGTGGTTTGAATAACTTGAAAATGTCTTAAATGAGTGAATTTACAAAATAGGGAGTTGGGAATTTGTTATATCTCCTCGCTTAATAACAACAAACACAATATTATCCAATTTCATAATTATACTTTAATTTCAACTATGTTTCTATATATAATTAAAAATTATATTTTATTTTTTTTATAATAAACTTCCTTTATTTGTAATAAATACATATTCTTTTGTATAATGATATTATTAATAGTTTTTTATATCTACATTCTAAAATAGATATAATATTAGTTTCTATTCTTCCCTTATGTTTTTATATTATTGTAAGATATATGGTTTGGTAAATTGTGTAATATATGTTTGATTCAATTTTTTATATTATTGTAAGATATATGTTTTTGGTAAATTGTGTAATATATGTTTGATTCCGTTTTTTATATTATTTTAAGATATAAGTTTTGAAAAATTGTGTAATATATGTTTTATTCAATTTTTTTACATGAACATTTTATCATTGATGGTTTAAGTTTTTTTTAGTAATTTTTAAATAACAATTAAAAAATAAAAATAAATATAAAAAAATTTGTGTAATATATGTTGTTTTCAATATTTTACACAAACACTTTAGCTATAAGAGAATTCTTGATAAAATAATAGAGAAATGCACTTTAGCTATATAAGAATTCTTGATAAAATAATAGAGAAACGATACTTTGACTATTATATGGGAGAATAATTAGAAAAATAACAATGGACAAATAGTTAATTGTTGATTATTATGATGTTTATTCTAATGTTTTAGAAATAATTGAAAAAAAAAATATAATTAAGATGAAGTGTTCACTTGAAATATTGAAAAAAAAAAACTGAAAAAATATCATAAATAACTATGGGTTATGTGTTTATTAGAAAAATTGAAGAATAAATAAAAAAATGAAAATAATGATGAGTGATGTGTTTACTAGAAAAATTGAAGAATAAATAAAAAAATGAAAATAATGATGAGTGATGTGTTTACTAGAAAAATTGGAGAACAAATGAAAAAATGACCAACAATAAAGCGGAGCTCATGGGACTTTGGGTCACACTCTTCCTTGCATCTTCTTGGTCCATCCCGCTTCTTCTCGTCCGAGGTGACTCAAGCGTCATCTTAGACTGGATCACTCACAAGTCCAAGCTCAACGCAGTCCACGTTGCTTGTTGGAAGCAGAAAACGCGCGAACTCTCCAAGGGATTCACCAACATCAGCTTTCAACACCTTCCTAGATCCTTTAATTGTGAGGCTGATGCTCTCTCAAAAAGAGCGCTTCTTGCAGAGGCTGGAAAACTTACGCTCTTCCACAGTGATAGGGGACTTGTGAGCTCGCCAACCTACCTGGACATCTTCTGATCGTTTGTATGATCGCTGTATGATCGTTGTATGAACGATCTTCTTCTCGGATTTCTGTTGTCTTTGTTATAGTTTCATTCCTGAGCCGGTTTACTGTTTCTTTTTGCTTGGCATCGACCAGCTGACATTGTGCGCTGTCGACTTTGTATTTGTGTGCTGACTGCTACCTTTTGTTTCAGTGCGCTGACTTCTGTCCAGTCTTCAATGATTTGTTGCTGACTATGCATTGTAAAAGATTTTATACTCTTTATAAAATCGAGTCAATTTTTTCATAGAAAAAAAATGAAAAAATGAAAACAAACTATTTATCATTATTTCTCCTTGATTGTGGTTGAAATGTCATTTCTCTATTTATTCTCATGTAATAATGAGATGTTCACTAAAAACATTCACACGAAACATTGAAAAAACACCAAAAATTAATATAAAAAAAAATAATTTTCTATTATTTTCACAATTACTTTTCCTAATCATAAATTAAATTTTCACCAAAAAAATTTAGATAAAAAACATATTACATATTTTTACCAAAACAACATTTTCGCCGAAAAACATATTACATACTTTTACCAAAATAAATACGTTTAATATATTATAGTGAAAAAATGGAAATTTTAAAATTTACTTTGGACAACTTTTTATAAAACTTACAAAAACTTACCAGACAGCTTTTTATATTTATATGAACACAATAAATCAACAAACACTCCCACTATTATCAAGCACTCAATTTGTCTTCTTTCAAGACACACCGAATCTTCACTACTATACCAAATCTAGCTAGACTATTTAAATATGATTAAAAAATTAGCAAAGTTACTTAACAAGTTATGTAATAATTGTGTGTTTATAATTTGCATTGAAATTATCTTAGTGGACTCGTGTTTTTAAGGAAGTTTCAGAGTTATGATTTATGATGGTGATCCAATGAGACACTTAGGTTTTCCACGTCAAGAAAAATGATTGGTGCATCAAAATTTCACCAAACTTTTTATACAACGAATCTTGTAAATTTACTTAAACCATTATCTATGTACATATTATATCAATTAACTGATTTTTTTTTTCGTCATATATTTTTGACGTTTCCTTTGTACATCACACATCTTTTAACTTATGCAATTAGTATTTTAATCATAAAAACAAATTAATTAATATATATGGTTAATGTTTTTTACACATCTTTTAACTTATGCAATTAGTATTTTAATCATAAAAACAAATTAATTAATATATATGGTTAATGTTTTTTAGGGTTAGATAGGTTAAGTTTTTTTCATAGGTGATAATCATCAACATCATCATCAATATAATAGTCTACAACTCTTTTTCATGTCAATTAATATTGATTAGAAAGTATGATCATATTACACAATTTTAATTATATTAATTATTTGATTTTTTTTCATCATATATTTTCGAAGTATCCTTTATCCATCATGTTAAGACATTTTTAACTTATGAAATTTGTATTTTAATCATAAAAGCAAATTAATTAATTTATACTTTTAATGTTTTTTTAAGGTTAGATAGGAAAATTTTCTTTCATAGGTGACAATCATCACCATCATCATCAATATACTACCACAACTCTTTTCGATTTCAATCAATATTGATTAGAGAGTGTGACCATATTACACAATTTTAAATATTTCAAATTTACAGCCTTTGATGTATCCATTTTAGCGAATGAATGGAATCATGATATCACAGATAGGGTGAACGTGGAGATGGAAGAATACCCTACCACACACATCACTACCAAGGAGAAGAAGAGACTGGAGTCACCACTCATTTTTAGGACAAAATTGAGAAACCTTAAGGTGAGGAAAGAGAGTAAAAGAGATAGAGAGAGTCACTAGGTTAACTAGGGTTTTAGAACTTGATTATATGCTAAACTATTCTCTAGCGATGTTCTTTGTCTCCTTATTTATAAGTATTGACTGTAAATAATCTGTGTTATTTGTTGGAAGTCACCAATATTTATGGTCAGATTCATGGTATTCTTATCGTAGATGGTTAACAACCACTTTGCAAGTGACTTTCTTCTCTCAATTCAAGTAGATAAGACATATGTTGATTAGGCCCTTTCTTGTCTAGACACATTTTTCTCTGCCTTGGGTGCCATAGTACGTGCTCATAAAAGTGAATTTTTGTTAGTAGGTTTGGATACCCCCCTAGATTGACTCCATACTACTTGGTCTTATATTTGACCTCATGTTATTATGCAATATTTTTGGATTCCCTTTGGAGTTCTGTTTCAACTAGTCACCATGTGGGATCGGTGTTTGCAAAAGTTACAAAGTAATATTCATATTTGGCATCATAAGGAACTTGCATTCATAGGAAAGTTATTTGTTGTTGGTCATATTCTTCTGGTATCTCACGTTTATTCTATATCCTATTGGTTTCCTAGTACAACTCATTTTCTTGACAAGGAAGGTCTTAGATTGATTGATGTTAATACTTAGGGGAGGTTTTGGTAGCTAAGTGGGTGGAGTGGTGTCTCGAGGGTTCATCTCCTTTGCAGATATTATTTCAACATTGGGTTCTTTCAAGAAAACATTTAGGTAAGGTTCAAGATACTTTTGTATTGTGAGATATCATCTTGTCATGTCATCTCTTTCAAGTTCTTGTCTCCCTCATATCTTGAAGCATATCATCTACCTAGAAGGTGGTTGTTGGTTTGGTTCATTGGAAATGCGAGGAAAGTAGGGTTGGTTGGGATTTATCTTGCATTCACATATGGAGTTTGGGTGTTCATGATACATGTGTGGTGGATTTTCCTTGGTTTTTGTCTCATAGATTGAGTAGGAAGGGCGTATTTCTCTAGGGATATTTATGGGATTTAATCTCTCGTTGTTGGAAGGAGTGGTGTGATTTTGATAAAGATAATGATATCCTTACTTCTAATCATCCTTCGATTATGAAGATATGAGGGATTATCCTTGACACTGAATTGTAAAAATTGAGCATTCAATGCCTAGGCCCTTTTGAAGAGACTAGAGTTGGTGTTTTGGTTGGCCTCTTCAATAGTATGACTATCATCATCTATATTTTGTACTTCATCAGAGGCATAAACTATCCCTAGTCCTAAATCCTTGCTAGATATCTAAGGATTTAGAGGAAAAATGGACTCATCAGTCTCACAGAGTTTGGTCACATTAAGTTTCTTATAAGTTAAGAGTTTTTTCATGCCTAGTGATTTATCAACACGTTCCATCCAAGGTCAAACTAGCTAAGAGTAAGCATTTTGATGGCCTCTATCTTGTTTGTCAATGATTTGAAACAACAAAGTATATGTTTTGGGAGTGTCAATATTCCAAGTAGTGCAGTAGTTTTCTTGAGGATAAGTGTTAAGGGGTGCTTCAGGGTAGTGTGTTTTTGTGGCCTATGTTATTTGGTGATTGGTGCACTTTGTTTTTCCCTATACTTGTATGGATTTTGGATTGTTTGAGGATCACAGTGTTATTCATTTTGTGGAAGACATGTGTAAGGTAGTTTTTTCTCGTGAGTTTATTTTGTTGTTTTCCTTTTGTTTTCCTTGTGCATGGATGGTACACCAATTACGAAGGATGTTGGGTAATATTTGGAAGATTCTTGGACTTTAATCCAAAGACTAGGAGAAGATAGGGGGTTAAGTTGGTCTCATGATGGTGCTGACACCACTTTTCCTCTAAATGATTCTTGTAGATATTTCAAAATCCCCTTCTATAGAATAACCATACAGAATGATCAATTAATAGAGAAAGGGTTCATCGAAGAATTCATGGAATTCTAACATTTGAGTTGTTCTCTAAAACTTGACTCAAAGTGCTTAGGGACATAAAATATAAAGGGTGTGAGCAAACTTAAACAATGTAAATGTGTTAAGAATTTGCGACTTCCTACCAAACTGAACTTTCGAGAAAAGTCTAGGCAAAATGAAATAATGGAGATGGCAGATTTGGTGTTAGTAGGTTCATTCCCACGTAAAAGGATGAGAAATGAAATGCTAAAGGTATGGAAAAAATATAAATTTGAGGCTATCATTGGTGTTAGGAAATGAGACACACTTCCACACTAAAACTAGAAGAAGAGAGGAATAAATATTTAATCAAGAAAGTAAATGACACAACAATCTTACAGTACATAGATATTTTACCCTGGAAACCGAAACCGAGAAAACCAACATTCCTTGAGCATTATGCTCCTTATTATATTATTCATTCAAAATAAAAGGTTACATGTCTAACCTAGGTCCACACCTAAGACAAAATCGACATCATACCCTCTTTCTTATGCAAGAGCAACCTCGTAGCCAATTAGGCTTACATCTGCATCACCACAAACCTATAAATTTGAAACTCTTGGCGATTATCCATTCATCATCTAAATATCAACATGCCTATTTATAGGATTTACAATAGGAAAAACCCTAAATAAATAACACCCAAAAATGGTTAGAGATCCATGCAGATCATTGGCTACAAATCCCTCGAATCTTAGGATTTTGTTACATTCAACTACCAAGTCATATTACCCATCTAATATCGGTCGACCTTCATTCGGTCTTCAATTAGTTTCCACACGGCCACTTGTCGACCTCTTGTTGGTTGACCTCTTTGACTTGTTGTCAATTTCTTTACCATGTCGATCCACCTCGACCTTCAAATTCAACTTTACTCGGTCGATTAACCTCGACCTTCATCTTTCTCTCGATCCACATTGACTTCTTATTTACTTTGTTGAACCACCTCGACCTTCAACTTTGACTATCGGTTAATCTATCTCAACTTTCACTGCAAATAATATAAGAACCCAACATTCTCCCACTTGTTGTCTTCTTTGCTGAAACTGAGAGACCTTTGAACTTTTTTTCACAGACTGAAGGAAACAATGTCCATTGCTTCTTTGCACTAAGAGAACTTCACAATACTCACAGACTTGGTCAACAACTCTGCTATGTTTTCCAACATGTTTACTTTCTCCAACAACACCTTGTCTCTCACGAAATGGTATTGTACATTAATGTGCTTAGTCTTCAAATGATAAGTTGGTTTTTTTTCCAGAAATATTTCTCTTTGACTGTCACAACTTATCTTCATATCTCTCTACTCAAACCCAATTCCTAAACATATCCTTTGCAACCATATTTATTCTTTGCTTCCATGAGTGGATTCCATGTATTCAACTTCTATTGCTAACAAGGATACAATCTTTTATTGATTACTCATCCAAATGATTTATCCATTGAACATTTTGAACACATATTCACTGGTCGACCTCCTTTGATCTAGATATCCAACCCAGTCGGTGTCGACAAATCCATGTACATTTAATTCACTGTCACCTCCAGGTTTTCCTTGGTAGCATATAGGATAATATTTTGCGCCACACAAATACTTGAATACTCTCTTGACAATTGTCCAATGCTCCTTCCCAGGTGTCGACATGTATCTTCTCAACACTCCCACTACATGGGAAATTTCTGGTAGAGTGAAAACCATTGCATACATTAGACTACCAACAACACTTGCATAGGGAACATGTGCCATATCCTCTAATTCTTCCTGTATCTTTGGACACTATTCAAGAGTTAGCCTTACTCCCATAGGAATTGGCACCTTCATTGGTTTTCAATCTTGCATGTTGAAATGTTTCAAAACTGTTTCAATATAATTCATCTAGTTCAACTAGATCTTTCTAGCTGCTCGATCTCACTTAATATCCATTCCCATAATGAAGTTAGTTGCACAAAGATCCTTCATGTCGAACTTGGAGGATAACTACTTATTCACCTCATTTATTCCGTCGATGACATTTCCAATCAACAACATGTCATCGACATACAAACATACATATATGAAACACCCACCTTCATCTTTGGAATATATGCAGTGATCAATTTTTCTTCTCACAAATCCCAAACTAAGGATGTATGTGTTGAAATTTTGGCACCACATCCTTGGTGATTTATTTAGACCATAAAGTGATATTTCCATTTGACACACCAAATATTTCTTTTCCTTTACTACAAATCATTCAAGTTGTTTCATGTAGATTTCCTCTTCCAGGTCCCCATGTAGGAACATTGTCTTCACATCCATCTAATCTATTTCCAAATCAAATGTTGCAACTAGATACATTAGTACTATAATGGAATTTAACTTTGCAATAGTGGAAAAAATCTCACCGAAGTCGACTCCTCCAACTTGGGAATATCTTTTTTCTACCATTCGAGCTTTGAATTTCTCGACTTGACCTGCTACATTCATCTTCTTCTCGAATACCCATTTTCTATAGACAATATTTCTTCCACTAAGAAACTTGAATAAGTTCCATGTATTATTTTTGTGCAAGGATTCCATCTCTTCTACCATGACGGCCTTCCATAGTTTTCCCTCTGATGAGTTGACTACATCCTTGACCGACTTGGGCTCATCTTTGGTGGCAGTTAACATGAATGCAGAATTAAAGTCAGGTGGACTATATCTTTCGACTGGTTTTCTTACTCTTTCTGACCTCCTTACCACCGAGGTTGGTTGTTCCACCTCTTCTTCTAATTCATTTGACTCATTTGAATCATATTCTTCGTTCTTGATTTCAAACTGCACCATCTCAGGATTATTCTCAGTCTGAACAATTTCTTCAGGCTCAGTCTTACTTTTGACTTCTCTGAAGACCAAATCTTCACTGTACATTGTTTTCCTTGATGTAGGATCCCAAAGCTTATATCCTTTCATTCCTTCTTTGTATCCAATGAAAATACATTTTACCACCTTCTTGTCAAGCTTGCTCCTCTTTTCCTTGGGAGAATGCACAAATGAATCAGAACCAAATAATTAGATATGTGAAACCAAAGTCTTCTTACCCGAACATACCTCATTTGGATTTGTTTCGACAAGCTCCAATGAAGGAGACATATTCAATAAATATTTTGTAGTGTTGACTGCCTCTGCCCAAAATTCTTATGTGACCCCAACACCACTCAGCATGCTCCTTGCCTTTTCCATCATCATTCTATTCATTCTTTTGACAACTCCATTTTGTTGTGGGGTATATGGTGTGGTAATTTGGCATGCTATGCCACACTGCTTGCAGAAATGATCAAATTGTTTTCCACAGAATTCACCACCATTGTCAGTTCTCAACACCTTAATATTCGTATCTGTCTAGTTTTCTAAAAGATATTTAAACTCTTTAAATTTCTCAAAAACCAATTATTTATTCCTCAAGAAATATATCGACGTCTTCCTGGAAAAATCATCTATGAAGGATACATAATATAGTGATCCACCAAGTGAAGGTACTGTATCCAGGACAAACTCTTCACTATGAACCAAATCTATAATCCCATTTTCCCTTGTCGAACCAAACGAGAACCTCACTCAAATTTGTTTTCCATATATACAATTTTCACAAAATTCGACTTCTAAATTACATTGAGGAAATTATTCGACCATACCTTTATTGAGCATTGCTCGAAGTCCTTTTTATCAAATGTTTCCCATCCTCCTGTGCCATAGCATGGTCGAGTCAAATCTATGATAACTTGTTGAGTCTGTTTAAATAGACTCAGCCTAAGTTGAGTTGAGTCGACTTCAGGAACAATGATGTTGTTGCATCCAATCAAGTCGACACCCCCTAAAACCTTGTATAGGGTTCAAATCCGAACTCATTTCATTAATACCATCACAACTCTAACCATCTTGCACAAATCCTTATGAAATGGAGTGTGCACTCTAGCATCACTCATCTTGTTGAAAGATATCAAGTTTCTTTACAAACCTAGAATGTGTAGCACACCTAGAAGGGTTCTTTTCCTCCCATTCTGTAGTATCAATCATAATCTTCCTCGTTCGAAAATTCTGGTTGTTGAGTCGTCCCCAAAAAACACATCAACACCAACATATTGTTCATACTCGTAGAACCATTCTCTATGTGGTATCATATGATAGTATTTTCCCGAGTCGATCAACCAAATATCTTGATCCGACTCTGTATTGGTCGACACTAGGTACACCTTGCCTCCCTTATCTGGATTTATCTTGATCTCAGTCGAATGCTTCTGGTTGGATCCTATACTGACTTCCATCGCCTTCAAAATGAAATTCTTTTTTTAATTCCCATATTTACCGCATTTCTAGCATCTTCTTGTTGACTAAACTAGGGATTTAAATCTACCCTTCAACTTGAAATTTCTATCGGATAATTTACCTTTATCTTTGTCAATCAATCGATCTCTCATCAATAAATCATATTTGGTTGATCCTTCCATGTTCTTGATTCTCATTTCTTCTGACAATAGAAATGCAACCACATATTCTAGCGCTAATGTGGTTGTATTAATCCCTAGAGCCAAAACTAAGTTATCCTAGGAGTCTGGAAAAGAACATAATAGGATTATACATTTCTCCTTCTTAGTGATTTTAATATTCATAGAAGATAACTAGATTATAGTGGAATTAAATTCATTTAAATTATCAGTTACCAAACTTCTATCACTTATTCTTAGAATATACAAATTCTTTATGAGAAACAACTTGTTTACCAGGGATTTTGATTTGTACAAGATTCCCAACTTGTCCCACAGTTTCTTGGTTGAATATTCACCTGAGACATTCAACAATATCGAATTTGAAAGACAAATTCAAATCATACTCTTTTCTCTTCTCTTGAATTTATCCCATTCTTTCGTTGACATAACTTCCGACATGGTATATGGAAAGACTACTATCCATTGTTCTTGATCTGCAAGGAGTTATTCAATTTTAAGATTCCAAAGCTCAAAATTATGGCCATTGAATTTTTCGATCTCTATTCTCGAACTGCTCGCCATTCTTTAACATAATATTTACCACAATATTTAAATATTTCCAACTTACGAATCTTACTGTACCTAGGGTTTATCTCAAATCCAAGGTTGTTAAGCCAATATATGATACCCCATGTTAGGAAATGAGAAACACTTTCACACTAAACCTGACAAAAAAGAGCAATACATATTTAATTAAGAAAGTAAATGACACAACAATCACACAGTAAACAAATATTTTAGCCTAGAAACTCAAACCAGGAAAACCAACATTCCTTGAGAATTCTTCTCCTTGTTGTCTTATTCATTCAAAATAAAAGGTTATATGTCTAACCTTGGTCCACACCTAAGAAAAAATTGACATCATACCCTCTTTCTTATGAAATAACAACCCTGTACCCAATTAGTCTTACATTTGCATGACTAACAACCGCTAAATTACAGACTCTTGGATATTATCCATTCATGATCTAAAGATTCAAAATTATTTATTAGCCTTTATGGTCTTACAACATGCCTCTTTATAGGATTTAAAGTAGGAATATTCCTAAATAAATGGCGCCCAAAAATGGTTACAGATCCATGCAAATCATTGGATAAAAACACCATGAATCTCTGAATTCTATTACAGTCGACTACCTGTTATGGAATAATTCCCCTGCGGACAAGTGAATATTCTCTTGGAGTACATACCCCTCTACCAAGACATAAAACTAACTTTGGACACTACCATTCCTATACATTAATTATGCCCATCGAAAAAAAGAGAAGTATGGATAGTATGATGTACCTCACTTTCGAAATTTGTCCATGTTGCTCCATTCTACGGGTTTCGAAAAGTACCTGCAATGTATGACAAGAGACAAACAACTATATCCTACTCTAATGGATTAGAAAACAATGATCTATCTATGAAGGATTAAAACAAGAATAAACAAGTACATGTAAATAGATACTATAAGGAAATAGGCCAAGTATATTGATGAGAACTTTAAAGATACACATACAATCTTCAGATGATGTTGTAGCAGCCTCCCCAAGTCCTCCTCATCCAACCCCTTGCTTGAAACATCCACAATTAGAATAACAATTATTTGTTGATTATTTCGCCTTCTTGTTCACCATGAGAATGCCTCCATTTATAGGCTTTGAGAGGCTCAACCACCTTGGTTAAATTTGGGATTAGTTAAGGATATGAATCCATCAGTTGTGATATCTCCCTTAGATGCATCCCGAGGGTTAGATTCAAGATAAACCAACTCGATCAATCCATAGTTGTCCTTAGAGAAGAAGGGGATTTATTCCAAGATTTGATCAACCAATTTGGTGCTCCCTTACAATGGGTAATAGAGCATTGCTATGCTCCCTACTATATAGAGAAAGCGTGCTAGCTCTCACATATGAGTAGGGGAGCACTAATCTTCCAAATGTTTCCAAGATGACGAATTCCCATAGAAAAACACTTTGTTTCGACCGTCAAATCATGGGGCCTCTTCTTCTAACATGGTTTAGGGGTTGTATCAAGTGTTTTCATGGTGTCGTTTGCGATGAAGCACTTACGACACTTGAGACAAAATTGAGACACTTACGACAATGAGAATGTGACATCATCAAAGTGAGGAATTTTGATGTGTAATAGATTCCCCCCCAAAGTGTGAAGTGAAAAAATGAAAGATGAGGGATGAAACACTTTGTATATTCTTTGAAGCAAGGGTATGGAGTTGAGGAACCTGGTAGAAGCTGTAAAAAACCATCAAACAATGTTAATATGTGTTCCATTCCTAAGGCAGGAATACCTATGCTCGGGTTGTAAATGACTCAAAGTATGGCCACCAATAAATATACTGCAGATCCATGATGATAATGTCTAAGGGAATGGCCACAAAAGATACAATGTGGATCCATACTTCTATGAAATGAACTGATCGAAGCCATGCAAAATACACAATGGAGATACGAGATGATAAAACATATCCATAGACCAATACAACGTGGATCTATGTAAAAACCTAAGTATCAACATGCTCAAATGACTTACTTCATAGCCTGGGAAAAGTAGATATCAAAATGAATGCTCGACCCAGGGTCTTTGTCCCAATCTTGATGTGGTACAAATCTAGCCATGTGAATGTATTTTTTGATGTCGAACATGGTAGAAACCACTTGATTACCGATCATTGAGGTAAACCATTAAAAAGTGAGAGATAAATCACCAGTGATGTAAATGAATCCCAAGGTACCCTAGTACAATCCAACGAATGTGAATAAATGAGTTGAGTTAGAAAATTCATGGAATCATCTGATCAGAGGTCAATGATGTAAACCTGATTTCGGAAGTGAGGAGTCATGCCATTGAGGCATGTATGTCCCAAGGTAATAATTGGTTTCTAAGTCTAATTCACAAATGATGTGTTGAATTCGACATGAAAAGACTCGTCGAAGGAGGGCCTTGATGTATCCCCCATCATCGACACGAAACTGACACAGGAAAGTGATAAAATAACACAAATTGACATGAATATATAGACTGGTAATTTTGTATATGGTTGACTCCCGAGGCTTAAAATTCCCTTGAACACTAAGGCATGACATGAGACTTGGAAGGATAAATGTAGATTGGAACAAAACATAATGTAGCGAGTGTTGAGGCATTCTTTGGATCATTCAAAGGAGTGGAAAGACTCATAGGATTGGTTTAGTGAAGAGTTTTAGTGGATTATCCAAGTGTTTAGTGTGAAGGTTAAAATGCATGCCATGTTCAAGGGTGACAGCAAGAGTTGTTTACAAAATTTTTCAAGAAACTTGACCCACTTCCTTCAATTCCCCCCCCATCTAGATAGATGACTACCTCTTTTTAATTTAATGAGCTCGAGGAGAATAACACATGCTTGATATAACTCATCCTTTGTTTAACAAACTAGAAGAAGTAAGGGTTCATTCCCATATGGGCCCTTCAATGTGTAGTTTAGTGAGCCCAAAGAAGGAAAACTCGATGGTTTTTCATATTTAGAGAGTCTGAAAAGAACTTAAAGGCGACTCCAAGGTTGTCCTTTTTTGTAATTTTAGTCTCGGAGGTCCGAAAAAGAGATAAACTGTTACTTGAAAGATGCCCTTTTGAACCTTTTAACAAGTGTGGAAGGAAGCAATATCACTTGGAAATATTTTCATGTTTAGAGATTCTGAAAAGAGTTGAAAGGAGACTCCAAGAGGTTCCTTTTTTGTATAACCTTTACGAGTCTGAAAAAGTGATAAAAGTATACTAGGTTACATTCTCATGTATTTGTGAGTGCGAGAAAGAACAATGACTAATATCATTGGTTCTTACAAGGTCATCGAAAGAACTCTAATCAAATTCCTATAAAATCAAGTTGTTCTAGGAACAAAACATTAGTAATTTCTCAAAAAAATAATAAAAAACTCAAAAATAGACTTATAATAAGGAGAAATTACCTAATTGAACATATCAAATATCAAACTAGGTCAAAAATTCATTTTTACCTTTTTTTTACTATTCTTCTTTTGTCTTTGAGTTTTACCTCTTTTGGAGCGTTTTTCGAGCATTGATTGCGGGGGCTGTGAGGGACCATTTTCATAACCGTCTAGACCAGGTTGGTTGTTTCCTTCTCCTCATCCCTTTTCATGCCTTTTTATTGCATTTCAATATTTGGTTTAGGTGTTGTAGGCTCCTTGGGAAGCCCCATAGCATTGAGTTGGATCGACGCTCCCTCAAGGCATCGAGGGGAGCACATATCGTTATTTCAATGCCCTGGTGTGTGCCTTGAGGGGGTGCTAGTGATCTGTTAGCTTATTTGAGGGAGAGCTAGGTGCATGACTCAATTTTTTATTTTATTTTTAGGATAAAAAGAGACAATTTCTTTCATTGAGGATTTAGCTAATGATGATTAATTGATTTTTTTGCAGGTTTCATCGATAGCTAGTATTGATTGAGTGGAAATAACATGAGCACGGGTTTGATGAAATTGCTACTCTTCAATACCCTCAAGTGAGGGAGACCTTGTGCAATTGTGGCTTGATCAAGTATTTCAAACTTCAAAACATGAGAAAAGAAGTGTTATTGCTTGAATACTTGATTGGTCTATGGGACGACGTTGAGAAAGCATTCCAAATAGGGCCTCATATGATTGAGATTGAGATGGATGATGTATTAATTTTTATGGGGGTCTCAAGGAGAGGGGCTCCCATACTTTTTTCTAGACACAGGGCTACTCTGAGACCGACTGAGGAATATGTTGTCGAATACTGTATACCAATGTCACGGTTGGTGGGAGGAAGGATTGTTATAAAAGATATGAGAGATCTACCACATTGATCCATCCTATTTTCCATCACCAATTTGGAGGGGATAAATAGTGCCCATCTGGCTTCTAAATCACAAATTTCTTACACCATTTAGTTTTTGGAACCAAGACTATTCAACTGGAGTGCAGGGTTCTTGAGGAATGTCAAAGAGAAGATATCCAAATGCAGGATTGGTAAGAAAAAATAATTCGGATATGGTTCTTTCTTGGTTTAATTTTTTCTAGAGTGAATTCCCCAAATGAAGACATAGTTGCAATGATATCACGTCCTATGACCGAGCCTTGTATGGAGAGGTGGAGCAGTCTTTCCCCCAGGTTAGGGAATGAGCCCTCAACTTTCAGATTCACTGTCGAATTTTTCGCATAGTGGAGGAGGAAACTAGTGGTGATTGAGGACTACCCCTACATTGGGGTAGATTTTAGAGGCAATGTTTACTTGGTACTTCCCAAGGGAATACAGTGGGACGTATCAAGTACTAAATATCACAACCTTTCAACAATAATTTTTTTTTTTTTTTTATATGTCTTTGGTTGTACAACGAGGGATATAAACCATTTCGTTTTCATCATGCAAATAGAGGTGCATTGCGTTCAGAGGAGATGCTAGCATTGGGGTGTCATGGGGATGCATAGGTGGCAGCTGAGCACGCCATCATAGTGGGAGGACTCTGGGAGGTGGAGAGAAGCATTTGGGGCTTGATGATGGGTGTTCCTCCCTTAAGGAGGTGAGATGTACATTTACATCTTCAACGACATATAGTTGGGGTCTATGAAGGCTTCAATCATTTGCTACGATGGGTGGTACATGAGGTACTGTGCTCTGTAGAGCACAACATGGTACATGAGGATGATTAGAGTCCTCATCATTTTGTAGTATTTTTGATGATATTATGGGCATGAAGGCCCAAGTTTTTCCTCATTATGTACTTTTGTATGATGTATTTCAAAAAATGTTTGCTACCAAGAACACACACACACACACACACACATATATATACAATTGTTTTGGTGCCTACCTATGTTTCATTTTGTTTTATGTGATGTATTTATACATATGATTTATGTTTCAAATTTTTATCTATGCACAACATACCAATCCAACATGTAATTTGCTAACGAATCCGTGTTCGTGTTGAGTTCTCTCGATATGTGTCTGTATTCAAGAAATTCAAAATATATTTTGGGATGAAGAACTCTCAAATGGAGATGTAGTAAAGTTGACTTGTGAATGGCGTACTCATGATTTAGTTGATGGACCACAAGATGAGAGTTGAGGTTAATAATCAATTGAGATATGCCTAGAGAGGAGGCTTCGGTTAAGAGTCCAATGATGACATGATACTCTACAACATTATTGGTACTAGAACCGAGGAAAATTCCTCTCAAACTCACTAACTCCCCAGAGTGGTATATGACCCAACTTGTAGAAGCAATGTTCTGGGTATGTCGACTAGAGCCATCCGCAAACTCGAAATATATGGGAAAGGATGTTTTCATATGCACATTCAATCAAAAAGAAAAGTATAAGCAGCTAAGACAAAACTTGTGCACACAAAATAAAAGACACACCAAGTCAAAAGTATATAGACAGTGTTGGCATAGGGGCAGACCCAGGGTTCAACGCTACAACAGGGCACCAACAAAACCCTAACTCCCGACCCTTTTGGGAACACCTGAGAAGCATATGAAGTCTCACCCAATGTAGAGGCAGGGGGGGTTGTAGGACTCAAGTGTCTACGACCTAGATGGGACACATATCTGTGATCATAGTACTTAACAAATCACTTATCAGTTAACATTCATTAGCATTTAATCCTTTGTTCACATCGCAGGTAAAACCCTAATTACATAACAATGCAATATTCAACAAGATCTAACACATCCAAGCATTTAGCACATAGAAATATAGCATATCTAGCATTCATTCACATTACTAAAGACTAAGATACTTTATCAGATGCATCTAACATACATAAACATGACAACACTAAGCATAAATCACATCAATCACACAAAGAAACCATAACACAGGATATACATGGTTCACCCCCAGCGTGGGGCTATGTCCATCGACTCTTCGTCTTCTTTATTATCTTTTGTCAATATCCTTACATGCACAGAGCCTCAAAACCAACTCCACATAGGATAGGAGATCTGTGTGAACCTCACCAGATCCTCCGTCCTGAGTTAGGTCACAACACAAAGCCTTCTTACAAAGTCTACACACAAGCTTCTTACAATCACTTGCACTTAGCTTTGCAAGTCTTAACACATAGTATGTACAAAGACTCTATCTCCACACTAAGCCATAAGCATCCACTACTACTACTTTCTTACATCACCTAGATATCTATTTATACATTTCAAATGGGGCCTAAACATGGGTAAACCCATGGGCCAACATCCCATACTTGTTACATAAATTCTAATCCAAAAAATACCACAAAAGGGGGCGAGATACCATGATCTCCGCTTCTCCTGGCACTTAGTCTTCGACCATCCTGTTGTAGTCCCAAAAATGGTCAAACACGACCAATTTTCTCCAAAACTTGGTCGAGGGCCAACAGGCCCGCAACACTCACCTGTGACTCATCCCGAGTCACTCTGATCTAGGTAAATTTCCCTCGAAGGCCTCGAGCTTTGCTCGAGCTACCTCAAATTGATTCTTTGCTAAAGCCTCCTTCTTGATGAACTCTTGAATAAGTTTCTTAGTCACCGGTCCTTCCAAGCATTGTTCTACCATGGTGACTACATGTTCTAGCTATGCACCTTGTCCTTCATTCTCCTCCAAAAGTGTGCAAGCTTCATCCTCCACTGGATGGAGCCTCTGGGTCACTTCCATGACTTTACTCTGGATGGCATGGACCTATTGCTTAACCGTGCACTATTCATGTGACCTTTTCATCCTCTCGACTAGTGACAGTAGCTTCAAATGTGTTGTGCTTGCACTGTGGCTGTCTGTTTATTTGCCTTATGGAGCTGTGACTTGAATGTCCTTAGTTCACGGTCCTCTGCAAGGTGCTCGTAGGTATGGACACTTCGACTGTTTAGTTTCTTGCATTTCAAGGCCAATGCATTTATTATTTTGACTGTGCTCCTGGTCATTTCCTCTCTCTGATCTCTCACTTCCTACGGAGTGCTTGGCATGGATTGTAGTTCCAGTTATTCTATTCATGCTTGGAGCTATTGAATGGCTTCAATGAGCTTCCCCACTTGGATCTTAGCATTTTCTTATTCCATCTGTGTTAGGCTCTTCACAGAGAAAAGTTCTTTGGTGTCTACTTCTTTAACTCCCATCTTCTCTGCAAGCAATTTTTCTTTCTCCTTATGGATGAGCGCACTATCCTCTGTAAACTTCACCTGGAGGTCATCTTTTTCTTGTTGCACAACCCGAAGTTTCTTTATGGATTCCTCTTTTTCTTTCTTCAGGGCCTCGGTGGCATGTTCTTTTTCCTCCTGGACATGATGAAGGCGAGCCTCTATCGATTCTGCTAGTCTACGTAGCTAGGTAGGCTCATCTCCTACTTCTATGGCCCCTGCTGAAAATGGCGTAGTAGGTACTGCGTGGCTCGAATAAAGAGCCTGTTGCACCCCTTTGAGTTTCGCCTCAATCCTGTCAAACATTGTCTCTTGTTTGGCTTTGCTTCGTTGTAATATGTTTTCTGAGGTATTTGATACAACGAAAATAATAAGGTCAATGTCATACACCATGAGGACAGTGTGGAATGGATGTTTATTGGCTTTAGACTTCTTCCGTGATGAAGGTTTCTTCAGGGAACCCTTTCTTTTCTTGGATGTTTATGTCTCTGTCAGGGGATCTTTAGGTGGTGTTACTTCGCCCTGCTTCTTCTTGTCCTTTTCCCCTTCATCCTATTCTTTGTCTACTTCTTCACCTCCTCCCCCTTCAGGTGAATATGGTGTAGTTTCCTTTGATGTGCTGCTCAATCCCTGTACCTATTCCTTCTTTTTATTCCCGTTGTTTTTGGGTGCATCATATTTTTTGCGAGTGACCATAGGGCTTCCGATGAGGTCAGGGTCGAAGAGTTTTGCCTGGTCAACTGGTACAAGGAACTCTGCAAGCCATTCCTTGGTTATTTCTTCAATGTCCTCCTCTGTGAGTATGTCATAGGACCAGAGATCGTCTTTGTGTTCATCTCCACGCACAGTGATATAGATGAACTGCATGTCTGCATGAAACTTCACAAGTGACCTGAACCTGTGCATAGTGTTCGACGTCATGCGAGGGAAAGATTCAATGGCCCTCTTCAGCTACAGATAATAGGTGTGAAACACCGCGTTTGAATACCATTTTTTTTCCATGCCGCTCAAATACCATAGCGTAGTGAACTTCACAACTAGTGGTTCGGATGACTCAATTTCAAAGAAGGTTGCTCCTTCCGGCATCTCCCAAGAAATGAAGGAAATGAGGATCAACAACCAACTAAAATGGAACTTGTAGCCCTGATATTGAGCTTCGCGATAGTCTTTCTCTAACTAGTTGACGAGGTAGCTCGCCCAGTTCATTTGCATCCCTTCAATGCATTTTACTGTGAGGTCGACAACAAACCCCGTGACATGCACTGGCCTATTCTTCCTGATGAGCTTACTAGTGATCAACTATAAATATAGGCGCACTGCGCTATTCTGGATGGAGGATACCTTATAGCCCCGCTTTCCCTTCTCCACATCGCCATAGGTGTCTTTTATTGTCTATGATAGGCTGCAATCTGCAACCTTCCCTAGATAAAATTCATGTGGGTCTGGTCCTTGCATGATCAATTATGTGATCCAGTGGATCAACATTGGATCTACTATGATGCTCCTATCCAACCATAGGTAACTTCGATGGAAGGATGATAGTAGGATTTTAATGCACATGTTAACCTCCTGATGTCTACCAAAGTGTGGTAACTTCATTACATTAACAATGGTGGACCTCGCGATGTCCATAGTCCAAGGCTGGGGGATTATTTTTGACTTCTTCCCCATTGTCTTGGTCAAATACTTGTGTGGTACGAGAATTCCATAGTTATTGCATTATCCTAAGTTGAAGTCACTGATATCCAGCATCATTATCCTCTCCAACTGTGGTCCTACTGCACATATCCCCTTCAGAAGGTACACAATGATTAATGTGCAGTCAAAGTACCTGGGGACATTGTCACAACTCATCACACCAGCCAGAGGCACGATGTAGTCGAGCAGGATTGATGGGATGAGATTCACATTTTCCAAGTCATCACGATGCTTGGTTCATTTCTATGTCGTAGTTCAGGAGGGCCCAGATCGAGACGCAGTCGATGGGGATGTTTTCACTCCTTTTGTCGATGAAGCTTGTGCTCTTGCAGACATGACCTTCTCATCCATGAGGTCTATGAGAATCTCTTCGAAAGATTTCTATACTACGCTAAAGTCACCTGACATACACGCTCGAGATATGATATCTTAGGTCGCTGAACAGATAATCAAGGTAGTAGAATGGATGGCAAGGTCTCAATAAGCACAACGCTGTAATAGTCATCTCTCTGTGGGCTCAAATAATCACAATTGGGAATAGTGTCCACGGTAAGAAATTTGACGGGTTAAATAGATAGCATCGTAACAGATTCTTCCAACGAGTAGGAACACCTCAATCAATAGAATTCCATTTGTTATGACGCAGTCCCAATGGTCCAATGGCTAACGTTCCGGAAATAACTGTGTTTCTAGCCATTTTGGAGCATCATTCTAATGGTTGGGATGCCTCTAACGGTCATATTTCTTCACGATGGCGAAGTGCCAATCTGTGTTGCTCTTCTATTTCCGTGAATTTCAAGTTCTGCAAGACTTCCTTCTGTGAAGTCCTCTCTAGAACCTCTTGCAATTTTTCTAGATTTTCTTTCTTCTTACTGATCTTTCTAGCTTTCTTTCCAGTGATCTTCATCTCTAGATTCCTCTTTCCATTCTTTTTCTTATCTCCTCTTGGCATAGTAACTTTGCATTGTTGAGGGCCTTTCATAGGGTTCGAGGGTAATACTTCTTCTCTTACTGTTTTTGGAGTATATTCTCTACTCTCCTATATGGATAGGTTCTCTAAGTCTTCCTGTTTTCTTTCAACTTCGACACTAAGTCTCTGGTCCTGAGTTGCTTCAAATTGTCCTCCTATTCTTCTAGGAAGCACTCTATTCTCTTAGCCATGAAATCCCTTAATTATTTCTTTTTATGTTCTATACCTTCCTCTTCTTTTCTCCTTCGGATCTGATCTCTCTCGATCCAAGTCTTTCGTAACAAAAGTGAAAGGGGACCATTGTTCTCTACAAAATTAATGATCTCAAATTCTTCTTTTGTCGATGTTCTGTGATAAATCATCGGTACATGGGAAAGTCTTCCACATAGGGTTATCAAATTTCCTTTAAACAATCCTATGCCTCCTAATGAAGGAACCATAGCAGGATTTCCTAAAATTTCCCAAGTACTTCCCGTCATAATGTTCACCTATGTTTCTGCATCCAATACACAGTCTATGTTGAAGTCTCGTATTCTTTTTTCTATGCACTCTTTCTCTTTTAAAATCTCTGATAAACTGATTTTTCTGTGATCATTCAGTGTTTATTTTATGTGCAATAATATAGCCTCTTATTCTTTCTGGTTCTTTCACATATTCTTAGTCTCTTGACCTTCCTCATGGTCTTCTTATCTCATGTTCATCTTTTCAACTTTAGAAATCATTCTAGGGAAATCCAAAACTTCATGTTCAATATATTTACAACAAAGGAAAATAGGGCTTCTACCAGGGCATTCCATGGCAATATGTCCCGGTCTTCTACAATTATAACAAAGAGTCAATCCTCTCTTTTTATTAAACGATCCCCAACCCTTCTTGTACTGCACACTGGGATCACAGTGACGGACCAACAAAAAATTCTTTCTAGGATCCTGCATCCACTTATTATTCCAACAATTCTTTCTATGCATAGGGATAACATATCTTTCACTATTTCTATTAGATCTATTCATATCATATCTTCTTTCTTCGATATGTTCCCTAGTTTTCAGACTAGGACCAAATTTATAAAACATACCTAGATCCATTATTTCGAAGCAAAACTTTCCACTTATCTTACCTTTATCAGAGCACAAAGATTGAAGATATTACCTCTTTTATTTAGGTCAAACTTCTTTTCTTAGCATAGAGCTTCACAATTCAAGTAGAGTACTGTGCACTAGAACAATAGATCTACACACAGAGCTTTCTCTTTTCCTTAGTTTCCAACAATCACAGTTTCATGTCCCGACAATAGAACCATTTGTTGGCACATGGGAAAACCCAGGGTTCAACACTACAACAATGCACCAAAAAAACCCTAACTACCAGCCCTTTTGGCAACACCTGTGAAGCAGATGAAGTCTCACCTGAGGTAGAGGTAGGGGGGTTGCAGGAATCAAGTGTCTACAACCTAGCTAGGACACAGATCTGTGATCATAGTAATTAACAGAGCACTTAGTAGTTAACATTCATTAGCATTTAACCCTTTATTCACATCACAGGTAAAACGCTAATTACAGAAAATCGTAGTATTCAACAATATCTAACACACCCAAGCACTTAGCACATAGAAATAGAGTAGATCTAGCATTAATTCACATTAGTAAACACTAAGATACTATATCATATGAATCTAACATACATAAATATGACAACACTAAGAATAAATCACATCAATCACACAAAGCAACCATAACATAGGATATACGTGGTTCACCCCTAGTGTGGGGCTACGTCCACCAACTCTCCATCTTCTTTATTATCTTCTGTCAATATCCTTACATGCACAGAGCCTCAAAACCAACTCTTCATAGGACAATATATCTTTTTGCACCTCGCCATATCCTCCTTCTTGAGTTAGGTCACAACAAAAATCCTTCTTACACAGTCTACACACAAGATTGTTACAATCACTTGCACTTAGCTCTACAAGTCTTAAGACATAGTATGCACAAAACCTCTAGCTCTGCACTAAACCACAAACATCAACTACTACTACTTTATTACATCGCCTAGATATCTGTTTATACATTGAAAATGGGGCCTAAAAATGGCTAAACCCATGGGCCGACATCCCATACCCATTAGATAAACCCTAATCCCAAAAATCCCACAAAAGGGGGCGAGATCCCATGATCTCCGCTTTACCTAGAACTTAGTATTCGACTATCCTGTCGAAGTCCCAAAAATGGTCAAACATGACCAAGGTTCTCCAAAACTTGGTCGAGGGACAACATGCAGTAATGTACAAAGCATACATGGAAGATATTCTATGCATAGTACTTCTTGAGTTATAGCCCATTTCAGGGTTCACTGAGAGATATTCCATCATAGTCTACTAACTCGCAAGTGCCTCCATCTAACACACATTTTATGATGTATGGCCCGTGCCACATGGGTTCTAACTTTCCTACCCCCAGTTTTTCATGATCTTGATCATAGACTAGGACTAGATCTCTTTGTATGAAAGTGTGAGGTTGGATGGATTTATCATATTTATTTTTCATGCATTTTTGATATGTCTCATTGATGAGAGAAGCATCGCGATGGGTTTCATCCAACTTGGACAGATATAAGAATAATTCCTATTCATCATAAGTGCGGGGTAAGAGTTATACGGTGAGTTTCAACGAAGGAATCTCGCATTCGATTGGTAATACCGCTTCTATCCTATATACCAATTGGAAGGGTGTAAATCTATTTGTGGTTTTAACTAACGTTCGATAAGTCTAGATTTATGATAAGAGTTGCAAGTGACAAGAGTTTTTTTTCACTCCCACCATGTGTTGAAGCATGGTATTCAAGACTTTTTTAATGGCTTCAACTTGTTCGTTTTCCCTAGGATAGTAGGGGGATGAGTTTTCATGGAGAAAACCTAACTTGGTTCATAATTCACCCATCATTTGGTTCTGGAAATGTTATCCATGATTAGTTACAATAGCTTTTTGCACACCGAATCGAGTGATGTTGTGGTTAAACACAAAGAGTGTTGCAGTGCAGACATCGTTAAGGAATGTAGGCATAGCCTCAACCCATTTAGTGAAGTAATCAATGACAATGATGATATAACTGTACCCCGAGCTGAGGTAGGATTACATTGCATAAAATCTATGACCCATTTTAAAAATGGGTTGATGATGACAATGGGATGAAGTGGAACTGGGTGGGTATGTGCTTTCATATGAAATATCTGAAAGGGTGGGAATTATTTAACTGGCTCAATGAAATCTTTGAATATAGAAGGCCAAAAATAACTAGTACGTAGAATTTTTTTATCTATAGCCATCCCAGAAAGATGATTTCCACAAGGTTCAAGGTGTCAGTGATTTAAAACTTATTAATCCTCTTCATGGGTTAAGCAATGTCGTAAGACAGTATCAATTCCATGGTGGTACAAGTTGTTGCCAATGAGAAGGTATCATTTTGAGTGGTGTCTGATGCAATGTCATTCATCACGTGCAATGCTAGGCTGAAAGCATTGGTTTTCGAGATAGAGAAGAATATGTCCATACTTAGGATCAGATGTACTAATAAGGAACATGGATTCGTTGGGATTAGTATCCTCATCAGTATGGGGAAGATCACAACTTAATTCTGCAAAAACCAACAATTTCTTAAACTTGGAATTGGAAAAATTGAGATCGAATTCTTGGAGAATGACGATCCATTTGGAATATTGTACCCCAAGTACTTGACGAGTCAAGATGTGGTACATGGGGTTCAAGTCTGCGATGATCATCGTAGTGTGTAACAAAATGTAATGGAAAAATATTTGGACAATAATAAATATTTCCAAAGCCAACTTTTCGACATGTGAATACCAAAGTTCGGGACCTGATATAATTTTAATCAGATAGTAGATCACATGTTCAGTGTCATGTTCATCCTCTTGTATTAAAACCATAGCAATAGTGGAAGTGGAGGAAGCCAAATAAAGCATATAATCTTTTTCATAATTCGGTGGATGCAAAAGAGGTTTGCTCATTAAGACATGCTTAAGAGCATCAAATGAGCACCTAGCGGTGACATCCCGGGGCATCTTTCTGTAGCAATATCATGAATCCTTTAGTGATTTCAGCATAATTGAAAATGAAACAACGAAGAAATTTTTCCTTCCCTTGAAAAATTTGTAGTTGAGTCAGGTTGTTGGGAGGAGGTTAAGTGATAATGGCTTTGAATTTTAAGGGATCCACCCTAATACCATATTTGGAGACTAAGAATCCAAGGAGTCTCCCTAATTCAACAACGAAGTTGCATTTATGGGGGTTCAAATGTATGTTGTAAAACTGAAATTGAAGAAATATGGGTCGTAGGTGACCAATGTGGCCTTGTTGATGAGACAAGTGAGAGGGTAAGTCATCGATGTAAGGTTCAACAATATGTTTGATATCATGGAATTCATACAACATGGCTCGTTGAAAAGTGGCTCCATCATTTTTAAGACCAACATGTAATTTATGATAAGCGAAAGTCCCCCAAGGTAATATTAAGGTTGTTTTATGTTTATCAAATGGTAAAATGTCGATCTAGTTATATCCAGAAAATCCATCCATGAAAGAGAAAATGATACTTCTAGCACAATTATCGATAATTTGGTTGATAATGGGTGTAGGTGAATTGTCTTTGGGACAAGCCTTATTA